>WOXC01005542.1:0-242713 GCA_011680675.1 Gymnobelideus leadbeateri
ATCTCTTTATTCTTCTCTGTGATGGTACTTTCTCATTCTGCAAAATCCTACATGAGTTCTTGTGAAACTCCAAGATCACCAAATTCTTCAACTATTAAAATATATTTAAACATTGCATGAAATAGCATGTGATTTGATTATATGTCATATATATGTATTAAAGGAATTATTACATCCTATCCATTTTCTGAACATTAGCACAATAACAGAACTGTTACACCTTGCAAGATTTGGACTTTTACCTTTTATATGAAGTGTAGGAATAGAAAAAGAAATGGCTAAATTATTGAATTTATGTATTTAAAAACGCTGATACTTAATTTTGGTAAGTATAGTAATTCTGTGTCAACAGGGATTTAGCTTCATGTAAACACTGACAGTGGTGCAAGCATTAAAGTTTTTATTGTCATTGATGTTTACAATGTAGGTCATGTTATATGGCCTTGCATCCATATTAGCTTTTCTAAGAACTGACTGTATAAGAAACTTTGTTTGACATCAGCTGGGACTCATTAATCACTTAAATACTTTTAAAATTATTATTTCTTAAATTTCTTATTATTTTTAAAATCCAGGAATGTCTTATCTATTTCATTTGGAATCTGAGCTTTAAAAAGTATTTAATTATTTGATTAGGAAATTGCTTACTTTGAGTGTTTTGTGGAACAGAATATCATATGTCTGAAACATTCTCTGGGAGTTTTTTTTTTTCATTTAACATTTTAATAAAGTAAATGACATATAAAACCTGTGTTGCATTTATTATATTCATATAGTAAGTACAGTTTGAAAATAATCTTTTGTGTTGAGCTTATGTAGCAAAAGGATTACTGATCTTCTGAAAGCAAGTGAAACTACATTGCATCTGGGACTTAGGAGATCTGGGTTCTAATCTTGATTTTTTCATTAAACTAACAAGCATTTTCACTTAGCCTTTGTTGGCCTGTTTCCTCATTTATACACAGTTCAACTAGATGATTTCTAATGTTCTAGCCAGATGTGAAATTTTGTGTTCTGTGGTTAGAATTTAAAAGTGGTCATTAAGTTTTCTATAACTAAACCATAGAATTCTGCAGTAAAGCAAAAGCACACCTTCTACTGTATACTATCCTGGTTCTTTTCTGAATGCTCCACGTTTTGTTAGCTAATTTACTACTTCAGCATCTAGTTGATTGTTAGCGTTTGGCCTTTTATATATTTTCCTGAAAGTCTGAGTGAAGAGATGCACTTCTATTATACTTGTTCGTTTTTTTAATGTGACCCACTTAGAACACAGTGAAATATAGCCGAACTTTGAGAAGAGCTGAAAAATATTGTTTACACCTGTTTAGTGATTCTGGAAGAATATATTTAAAATATGCATTTTTGCATTTGTGTGAAAATGTGGGAAAAGATTAAACTACAGTAGGGATTATACTAAGTACAAATACTAGAGCAAGGGTAAGGGTAGTGATACAATTTTGAACTTAGCAATCTTTAAGTAAAATTGACTAGTTTTTGACTTGTCGGTGCATATTCTCCAGCCTGGATTTACTGATGTTAAAAGTGCTCGTTTTATATTTTCTTAGTCATTTCATGCTAAAATATTTTTGAGAGATGGAATAACAGCGCACAATTTAAAGTGTGTTATAAATGTACTGTTATTTATGTACAAACATGATACTGAATGCTTTGAGTTATTACTCTAAAAATAATAAGAGGATAGTGCTGAGCAAGCTACACTCTTTCTCAAGATTCGTCTGGTGACTATTTGTACGGAGGTTGTTCAGATTGGGGATATAGTCTATGTCATCCTAAAATTTGTTTCCTGGGAGAAAGAATTTGTCCTAAAGTGACCTAGATGAATTCTCCCATCTCAGAGTTAAAATATTCAGTTAAGTCTTTAGGGTACTCTGTTGATTTGAACATAGGATGTAAACAGCATATGAAAGACACTGTATAGGAGCAGGGCCGATGTACAAGAAGATTATGGGGTGAATTTTTCTTGGTGTATGAATTATTGACTTTTCACAATCACATCATTAACATAGCCTGATCATAGAGCAGATTCCAGAGTTGAATAGTGGCTTTGCAACTCCAAAGCATGCCCTAGAGATGTCCTGTTTGGAGAATGTAACGGAGACTAGGAAGGTGGCAAGGAGATAGTGTGTAGTGTGGATTCATTGGATCATAGTTTTAGAAAAAATATGATCAGTACTATAGACCTTTTATAATTTTGCCATTAAAAGACAGGATAACTTTTGTTTGGTATAAATTGTTTGTCTGAGTATCATCTAGAGGTTTGTCTGAATCTTTGTGAAAATTAGGCATGTTATAATGGAATTTTACTGTACTTGAAATTGTATATGCAAAACCTGAGAGTCAAGTAGAGAAACTTAAATACTCAACTGATTTAGAATTTAAGACAAGTGACTTACAAGAATGCTGTGTCAAAGAAATGAGAGCCACAAAATGAGAGCTACAAAAAAGTTACAGCTAGATTACTTTAAAGTAAACCAGTTGGAAAGGAACATAGATTTTAGCCATATTGTGGTCTAAAAGTTTGTTTATTCATAATTAGTCTCCTGTTTTGAAAATTAATGCAATTTAACTACCGCTTCTTCCCTCGGATTTTATTAGGAAGGAAGTTCATTCAATCAGCCAACATTTATAAAGTATCTAATATGTGTTAAGCAGTGTGCTAGGCACTGGTGATAAAGGATGAAACAATTTCTACTGTGTTCTCAAGGAACTTATATTCTTTTTTTTTTTAAACAAATGCTTTATTAACTTCTGTTTTACATCATTCATTTCCGCCAGATTTTGAGTTACAATCATTTTCCTCCCATTATTCCCCTACCCAACCTCCCAGAATAGTAATCCAACAAGATATCTCTTCCTCCAATCTGCTCTCTCCCATACCCCCATTGACTTTTCCATTAGAGGAAGGTGAGTCTTTGTGTCCCAATGCCTGCACATCTTATCTCCCTATTACAAGCAAAAGAGTACTAATAATAGTATTTATATATATTTGAAACATTTAATGTTAAGACCTCGAATTTCAGATCCATTTCCTTCCTCCCTTGTCACCCATTCCCTCTGGGGAGATAAGTAATTCAGTATATGTTGTACATGTCTAGCTATGCAAAACATTGTCATAGTAGATATATTGTACAAGGCTGCTTATAATTCCCTCCCACTCATCCCACCCCCCACCTGGTCCATTCCCTACATGTTCCTGTCCCTCTTCTATAGTGGGTACTTCCAACCTCCCCTCACCCCAAGGATGCCCTCTCATCCATCATCCCTCCTCACATCCCCCTTCCCCCTATCCTGCTGCAGGTTGAGATATCCCATTTAGTATGTATGTCATTTTCTCCCTGAACCAAATTCAATGTGAATGTGGTTTTGCCTTTTTAGCCTTCCTTATTCTCCCCCTCCTTTGCAACCACTTCCCCTTGCTTCTTCTACATGGGATAGTTTACCCTACCCTGTCTCTCCCTATCTCCTCTTGCCACTTTCCTCTCTCACCTCATAATTTCATCCCTTGAGTATTCTCCCTTCCCAACAAATTCAACCTATGCCCTCTATCCATATATAACTGTAACCATATACACACATTCACATATGTATTCATATGACCACACCCCCTTCTTCCATTATTTTCATAGTGACAAAGATACCATCAGTCACAGTTATTGCTTTTCCATATAGGAATGTAAAGAGTTCAACTTTGATAAGTTCCTTTTGATTTCTTTTCCCTGATTACCTTCTCAGGCATCTCTTGCTTCTTGTGTCTGGATGTCAAATTTTCTATTCAATTCTGGTTTTTTCCTCAAGAATGCTTGAAAGTCCTCTATTCCACTGAATGACCATATTTTCCCCTGAAACAAAATACTCAGTTTTGCTGGGTAGGTGACCTTTGGGTTCATTCCCAGCTCTTTTGCCCTCTGGAATATCATATTCCATGCCCTTCTATCCCTCAGTGTAGAAGCTGCCAGGTCCTGGGCTACTCTGATTGTATTTCCACAATATTGAAATTGTTTCTTCCTGGCTGCTTGTAGTATTTTCTCCTTGATCTGGGGGTTCTGGAACCTGGCTATAATATTCCTGGGAGTTTTCTTTTTGGGATCTTTTTCGGGAGGTGATTGGTGGATTCTTTCAACCTCTATTTTGCTCTCTGGATCTAAAACATCAGGGCAATTTTCCTTGAGAATTTCTTGAAGGGTGATTTCTAGGTTCTTTCTTTGATCATGGCTTTCAGGTAGTCCAATAATTTTTAAATTGTCTCTCCTGGATCTATTTTCAGGTCAGTGGTTTTTCCCATGAGATATTTCACATTGCCTTCTAATCTTTCATTTGTTTGGATCTGCTTAACAGCATCTTGATTTCTCATAAAGTCATTAGCTTCCATTTGCTCCAGTCTAACTCTGAAGGAATGAATCTCTTCAGTGAACTTTTGAGATTCTTTTTCCATCTGGCAAATTCGACTTTTTAAGGCATTCTTCTCCTCATTGCCCTTTTGGGCCTCCTTTGCCATTTGAGTTAGTCTATTTTTTAAGGTGTTGTTTTCCTCAGTCAGGCTGTTGACCCTCATTTCATACTTTTCCTGCATCCTTCTCATTTCTCTTTCTAATTTTTCCTCCACTTCTCTTATTTGATTTTTAAAGTCCTTCTTAAGGTCCTCTATGGCCTGCAACCCGCTCATGTTTTCCCCTGGGGCTTTTGGAGCAGGACTTCTGACCTCACAGTCCTTTTCCCGCTCTATGCCCCCAAAATAGGAGTCTAGGGTTGCATTTTTCTGTTTCCTTTGCCTTGGCATGTTGCCACTTAATTACTTGACTTTTGGGCTTTTTGCCACACTATGGCTTTAAGGCCAGATAGAGGAATTTTCGTCCCGAATGTGTGGGGGGCAACTTCCGTTTCTGGCAAGCTGTAAACCCACCCACGACTTCCACCCTAGATCCCAATCCAGATCCAGGGAGGTTAAAGCAATAGCAATTACCCCCCCCAAGACTGATCGCTGGATCTCCCTACAGGCTGGGAGCTGGAGCTGCCTCTGAAAGCTACCAAATGGCGTGTCTCCTCAGTGGCTTCTAGCCCCCAGGGGAGGGAGCCGACGCATTCCCTAAATACTGGTCCCAAAGTCCATAGGACACTAACCTCTTACTTTGTCCTAGGCATGTCTATATTGATAATTCTGGAGTCGCCACAGCTCCTGGTGTTCTGGGGTTCCTCCAGCTGGCTGCTGGCCCTGCCGCCCTGGGGCTAAAACCTCGGCTCAGGTGGACCTGGGTTCGGCTCGGCTCGGCTTGGCTCCCCACCCTGCCAGGTCCCAGACTGCTGCACTGGTCCTTCCTGCAGGGCTGCTGGGCTGTCCTCAGCGGGAGGTTAGCTTCTCTGTGTCGTTCTGTGGGTGCTGGGGCTCCAGAAGTTGTTCAGAGTCCCCTTTTACATAGTTTGGGGGGAATCTGGGGGCAGAGTGGCTTGGACGAGCTGGTTCTACGCTGCCATCTTGGCTCCGCCCCCCAAGGAACTTATATTCTAAGAAGAATAAACAAAATAAGTACATTAAATTTTTCCTGGTTTGAGTATTTAACTGCTTGGTCACTGTGCGCTTAATTTTAGCATTATATTCAAAAAGTGATATTTTGGTGGTACCTAGGTTTGTTACAAAATGGTATGAAAATTGGGTTAGAAAAAAAGGCAAAAACAACTCCATAAAGATAATATAAAATACTTAGGAAGTAATCTTACTCTTTTTTTTTTTTGGAGGGCGATTGGGGTTAAGTAACTTGCCCAAGGTCACACGGCTAGATTTTTGTTTGTGTGTGTTAAGTGTCTGAGGCCGGATCCGAACTCAGGACCTTCTGACACCAGGGCCAGTGCTCAACTCACTTCGCCACCTAGCCGCCCCCGTAATCTTACTCTTATCTGCTCTTCCTTGAATTCAGTGTAACAATATCATTTGTCATTTTATGGACCATCACACTGTGTTTGTGTGTGTTATCCCTATAAAATTTTATAAAAAGCCATAATTTGCATGTTAAAATGAGTGCTATCATCTTGCAAAATTATATGTGTGTACTTCTTTCTTTTTTTTAAAATTAATTTATTAGTTTAGTTTCAGTTAACAAGTTTCAATTCCATAGTTCCTTGATTTTCAAATTTCCTTTACTTCCCTCCCCCCTTCCCACACGACAGCATATAGTCCAGTATATGATCTGCAAATGCATTCATATTAGACATTATTCCAATTACAAAGGCGTATTGTACTAGGTGGGATGAAAGATGGTAAGGAAGAGATAAAACCAAACAATGAAAAGAACAAGATCATTTAGTTTGCTTCCATCAGGATTCAGGTTCAGTTCTTTCTAGTTATAGCTCTGGATGGCGCATTTCTCACTTTCTTGAGTCTTTCAGGATTAACTTATATCACTGCATTGCTGAAAAGAGTCCAGTCTGTCATAGTTGGTCGTCACAGATATGGTATGTCTGTGATTGTATACAGATTTCTTCTGATTCTACTCTTCTCGCTCAGCATCAGTTTGTATAAGTCTCTCCAGGTAATTATGAAATCTGTCACCTCTTCATTTCTTATAGCACAACAATATTCCATTACATTCATATACCACAACTTGTTTAGCCATTCCCCAATTGGTGGGCACCCCTTCAGTTTCCAATTCTTTGCAACCACAAAAAGGGCTGCTAAAAATATTTTTGTGCATATGGGTCGTCCTCCCACTTCTATGATCTCTTTGGGATATAACCCTAGAAGTGGTATGGCTGGGTCAAAGGGTATGAAATTATTTATAATCCGTTGGGCATAATTCCAGATTGCTCTCCAGAATGGTTGGATAAGTTCACAACTCCACCAGCAATGTATTAGTGTTTCAATTTGTCCACATCCTCTCCAGCATTTGTCACTTTCTTGTTTTGTCATCTTAGCCAATCTGACTGGAGGGATGTGGTATCTCAGAGTTGTTGTGATTTGCATTTCTCTAATTAATAGTTATTTAGAGCATTTCTTCATATGCTTATAGATATCTTTAATTTCTTTCTCTGAAAATTTCCTGTTCATATCCTTTGACCTCTTATCAATTGGGGAATGACTTGTATTCATATAGATTTGGCTCAATTCTCTATAAATTTTAGAGATGAGTCCTTTATCAGAGACACAAGTTTTAAAAATTCTTTCCCAATTTCCCACCTCCCTCTTGATCTTGGTTACATTGGCTTTGTTTGTACAGAAGCTTTTCAATTTAATGTAATCAAAATTATCCATTTTGCATTCTGTAATGCTCTCTAATTCTTGTTTGGTCCTAAAGTCTTCCCCTCTCCACAGATCTGTC
Organism: Gymnobelideus leadbeateri; assembly: GCA_011680675.1. Classification (NCBI taxonomy): domain Eukaryota; kingdom Metazoa; phylum Chordata; class Mammalia; order Diprotodontia; family Petauridae; genus Gymnobelideus; species Gymnobelideus leadbeateri. The sequence goes on from WOXC01005542.1 coordinate 7,332, forward strand.
AGGTAAACTATTCCTTGCTTTCCCAAATTGCTTACAGTATCATCCTTTACACCTAGATCATGCACCCATTTGGACTTGATTTTGGTATATGGTGTTAGATAATGGTCTATGCCCAGTTTCTGCCATACTGTATTCCAGTTTTCCCAGCAGTTTTGTCAAATAGTGCATTCTTATCCCCAAAACTGGGGTCTTTGGGTTTATCGAACAATAGATTGCTATATTCATTAACTGCTGGGTCTCCTGCACCTAATCTATTCCATTGATCTTCTCTCCATCAGGCCGGATCAGTGTGTTGACCTTGGCCACGTCAACGTCATACAGCTCCTTTACAGCCTGTTTGATCTGATGCTTATTGGCCTTGACATCCACAATGAAGACGAGGGTGTTGTTGTCCTCAATCTTCTTCATAGTGGACTCAGTGGTCAAAGGAAACTTAATGATGGCATAATGATCGAGCTTGTTCCGGCGAGGGGCGCTCTTCCGAGGGTATTTGGGCTGCCTTCGGAGCCTCAGGGTCTTGGGTCTCCTGAAGGTGGGGGATGTTCTGATCTTCTTCTTTTTGTGGCTGTGGACACCTTTCAACACTGCCTTCTTAGCCTTCAAAGCCTTGGACTTGGCTTCTGTCTTGGGGGGGACAATGGCTTCCTTCTTCGTCTTCGGCGCCATCTTGGGGGAAAGGGAGTGTGTACTTCTTTCAGTAGGGCCATTATTATTCAAAATTTTTTTGAAAAAGTTTTTTAGAGCCTATATTAGGCTTTGAATAGTTTCAGAAAAAAATCTTTATTTTTTGGAAAGTGAATACACATTATTTTTGGAAATAATCATAATTTTTTTTCCTATGGTCTTCTAAGGTAATTTAAAGTGTCTTCATTGTGGGCATACTTTATACTTAATCCTTAAATAGTGGAGGGAATTTGTATTTCTGGAAATCCTGATATATTAGTCACCTGCTTGCTTGTTTATTACTGAAGGTGAATGAAATCTGTTAGAGCAATTAAAAGTGTTGAATTAAGTTACTCCTTGCATGGAAGAGAATATTAGCGCTCCAGCAGTAGTATTTTCTGTTCTAGTTCTTTTTGTCAACATGACAAGCAGATTAAATATTACCACCCTCTCAAGTGTTAATTTAAGCCCTGAATAGTAATGGTGCACCACCTAATGTTACCCCCAAAGTCATTTTCTAAGAAATGGAAAAAAGTGATTACCTCAGAGAAGAGATGGAGGAATATGCTAGATTAAGTGGAATCTGTAGAGGCTTTGTCACTGAGTGGTATATTGAGAGTTCCCAATAATCTATAGTTATTCTTCCCCAATACATAAAACATCTAATGTTTCAGTGTATTAATGGCTGAATTTTGTCAATAAGAGAGCCTAGCAGGGAAGATCATTTCCCTGAGGTTCCAGAAGCCATTACAGACTTCTAAAAAATGTAAATATCTTCTAGAATTTTGATTGCAAATAGAAACTTGTATAATGGATCTTGTTTTTTTAAAGTATAATATTTATAATTAGATAAGCTACAAGTATCTTTGCTAAATATTGAAACAGAATAATAACTTCAGGTATAAATGTGTTGAAATTTTTTTTACAAATAGAAAATAATAATCTTTGTTCCATTTAGTTGCTGTGACTGGCTCATAAATGTTTGCCGAAGAAAGAAGGAACTGAAAGCCCGTACTGTCTGGCTTGGATGTCCTGAAAAGTGTGAAGAAAAATATCCTAGAAATTCTATAAAAAATCAAAAATACAACATATTTACCTTTATACCTGGGGTAAGACTACTAATGATTTCTTGAAGGTGGACTTATCAAAGGGCTATTTGTTTGCTTTTCACTAAAGACTGCAGAAAATAACCTTTTTCTCCTGGAAATATAAGTAAAAAATGAGAAGGAAATGTACAATTAAAATTGTTTTTATAAGAAATTAATCTGTTTTCAAAAGTATGCCTGGAATAGGCACATGTTAATGGAAAGGAAATTAATAAGTTTACCAGGTTATCTTTCAAAATAATTAAAATACTGAAAGGATATCAAATAACATTTTAAAAATTCCATGTATTTGTAGCATACACTATTTGCATTATTTATAAAGCCACATTTATATATGTGTAGAATTATTTTATTATTTTTCTAATTTTTGGGTCCTGTTTCATAGACAGATTATAAAAGGGATATTATAGAGTAATTCATATAAGTATATACATATATTCAGAATTTTTAACATCTTGTTTATTGGCAGATTTGTGCTATTTAGCTATAAAATCTCTTTCCTACTTCAATTTAGAGCTGCTTTGTCCTTTACATTTTAATTTAAATAATCACACTACTTTATATTGGGTATTGATTTTTTTTTCACCATCCATCCAATAGTTGGCAAATGCTTGATATCTAATATGCTTCTTTATTAAAACACACAAAAACTAATGGCTCCATAATTAAAAGACTGATCTTTTGTCAGGGCAATAAAATGTCAACTGTCTTTCAGGCAGATAAATATTCTCATCTTTATTGAACGAAGCTACTGTTTTCTCCCTAGGTTTAAATTATTAAATACACATAGATTGGCTAAGCATTGTACATTTTCCTAAAGGTCAAAAAGTTCATTAAGTATACAGTAAAGTATTGATTACTGTGGTTAAAAATCTGCAGTGCAGTTTAACAATGATCAGATTAAATTCATATAGCTTCCTAAAATCAGCCATATTTTGCAAATACCTGTTGATTTGTTTGTGAAGCCTAATAATTGTGAAAATTTTATTTTTGCTTAGAATATTTTCTTTTAAATTAGTCTTTTCCATATAAAATATAGTATTTTAAAATGTTTGGTAGTGGCACAGCAGGAATTCTATTACATTTTGAAAAATAATGGCAAGTTTTGAATTGCTAATAGATATAATTTATGTTGAATGGAATTTTGAAGAAATCAGTGGGGAGTGGGGAGAAAGATGCTTATCCTGCTGAGATTAATTTATGAAATAATTTAAAACATTTTAAAACCTAAATTGAACATGATTCATTATGAATATAAACAGGTTGGCAATGTAGCAATGCTGTCTTAGTAAAACAAACAAACAAATGTATAGTGATGTAAATAACTTTTCTGTGTAAAACAATATATTAGGCTGAATCAATAATAAGTATTTATATTTAACTGTTGTTTAACTTGCCTAATGTTAAACTTTTCATATAAAGCAATATAAAACATATGAAGCCGTGTTTTGTGAGTTGACCTGTTGTTTTGTGATTAGGTGAAATTGAATTCGGTATCTTTTAAAAGTTCTGCTTATTTATAAACATTTTATTTACAGTGATTTCAGTAGAACTTAATAAACTGAAATCTAGCCATATATTATATTTCTAAGTATTCTAACAATCCCTAAATCTCCCTTTTATACTAAATTTATTTGTAGATCATAGGGTTATTAGATATCTTCATTGAAGGTTCATATTTTAGTGGTAGTATAACACATAGTGTAACTTTCTGTTGAAAATAGACTAAAGACACATACTATCTGCCTCTGTAATAACTAAATAAAAATGCAAATTAGTTGGATTTTTGTATAATAAGTCATATTTTAGATGTAATGGTGGAGTTGATTGCTTAAAAGAAAAAAAATCTAGTATTGTTCCAAAGAAAACTTTTTTGAATAAAGTAATAAATATGTATCTTATAATTTTGTAAGTATTGTTTTCTTAAAATGAGTAATTTATGTACTTTATGACTAGTTCTTGAAATTTCTTTAATTTATTTAGAAAGATGTTAACGATAGAAGACTTAAGTTGATGTCAGTAAAATTAACCATTGGGAAGTTAGAGAGCTGACCTAGGAACTGAAAATACTGGGTTCAGATTTTGCCTTTAACATTTAGAGCATGATGTTGCCAGGTTACTAATTTCTCAGTACTATGCACCAGTGTTGTTAAATTCAAATAGAAATATGGACCACTAATTCATGGATTCCTCTTGGCCACATATGGACTTTTAAAAAATGGAATATTATCTATGTTTTATTGTAATTTTATTTATTTTGTTAAATATTTACCAATTACATTTTAAAACTGGTTCTACCCTTGCTTGGGAGCCTGTAGATTGTGTGTTTCCCATTTCCTTTCTATACAACTTCTTAAGACTCCAAATCATGGTGGAAATGCTGACACTGCATTAGTAGAGAAGGTTCCTCCTTGGGAGTTCTTGAAACCAATGAAATTACAGGTCAGGAACCCAGGCTTCTAGGTTTAACTCATGTCCAACTATATGAACTTAATCTTTGTTTTTCATTAATTAAATAGCTTTACCCTATAGTAATTTTTGTGGCATTTATGGTGGTTGTTTTTTTCAATTTATTTACTTACATTTATGGTGTTATTAAAAATACTTTTAATTCTTTGGAATAAAGGGACAAATGCATTCCAAAGCACATTCCTTACACACACACACACACACACACACACACACACACACACACACACACAAACTTTAGTAATCAAGAAACATTGGATATTCTTTACTTAGAAACTGATAAGATACTCAGGAATTTTTCAGCTACTTCATGAATGTTCTTTAAAATTGTAAGTGCATTATACCATTGTATTATAATGGCAGGGCCAGATAATCCTTAAATTAAACATTAAATTTAATAAAATGAAAAAATGCATTTTAAACATAAATATATCACTCCTTCCACAGAGAAGTTTTTTACTTTCAGATTAATGTTGACTGGCTAATAATATCAAGGAGAAAATTGATCTTTCAGTTTCCTTAGAATGTATTTACACAAGAATTTTGTTGCATTTAAGAGGAGAAAAATTTACCTTAAGTAGTTGTGTTTTCAAATGAAAGTTAATTCTAAAATGTGAATTTATTATTTTTTAATTTATTACAAATTAGTTATCTGATTTTTCTTTATTAGTGGTATGGTTCTAGAAACCCAGTGATACAATTAATAAACTATGGTTGCATAATGGTCCATATGCATACTTTAAAAGAACTCTGAACTTTTTATATTGATTTTTTAAAAAATATATTGAAATTATAAGGTTTTTCTCTGAGATTTCACATTAATTTTCTCTTTTCTTTTTCAGGTTTTATATGAACAATTCAAGTTTTTCTTGAATCTCTATTTTCTGGTAGTGTCCTGTTCACAATTTGTACCAGCACTGAAAATAGGCTATCTCTACACCTACTGGGCTCCTCTGGTAAAAGAAAAAGTTCAATATTGTATTCAATTAAGTTTAATATCATGATCATATTTTTTAAGAATTTGAAATGCAATTTAATATTTGGTCCTATTAAGATATAATATGACCAATTAAAATGTTTCTTATTAATATAGTTTATTATATGACTATATCCAGAGATTTAAAAGATTATTTTTAAATGTAGAAAATTCTTCTAAATTGTATGAGATATATTATAGTGATATCTTGACCCTGTGAGATTGCTGAGAATTTTTAGATATTGTATATCTGTGTGAAGATTACTTTTTCAAGTGAATGACCCTTTTTAGTGACTAAGGAATTTTGAATTAGACATTCTGCATTTGTCCTTGGGGTAGCATGTCAGTCTTGCTTGCCTAATTCCCTCCTGTGCTAATTGAGCTCCTGGGAATGATGTTGAAGGAATTGTGGGTTATGTTCATTTAGTCTCTTGACATCCTGACAGATAGGCACGTTTTTTCCCTTGGCTGATGGAATGTCAGTCATGAGGGTGAACATTTGAAAGGAATTGATTCTATTGTAGTTCATCTTTGTTGACAGTTTAGAGTATGAAGTTTTTGGTTTTTTTCTTTTAGAGTATTTAGTGTATTATTGCTTATCAAATTTTTCATATAAACTCTATGCTACCTGTTGTTTTCATCATATTTTAGCTTGCAAGCATTTTTAGTCCTATATTACTTGTTCATAATATTTTTCTCATAAGAAATGGATTGCTTTGTTTCTTGCTTCTAGTTTCAAAATTAGGCAAAAAAATACACAATTGATAAGGAAGGTGAATGAAGTACTTGTTACCTGTGGTTCATCATACTCTGGGAGGGTCATTACATTAACTGTATTTCCAGGTAAAAGTGAGATAAGAAGAGGTGACTTGTTTATGGAATGGAAATATCTTTTTCTTTTTCTCCTGCTTTAGTCATTTTTCCTTAGTATGATTCTGTCTTCTTTATCTGAGTATTTTCAGCCTTATCTTCTCATTTCTTTTCATTTCACCTCACTTCACTAAAACTTAAGACTTGTGCTTTGCTGCTTTTACTCCATTCACCGACCTTTATTTAAAATCTCTGGTGGTGGGCGGCTAGGTGGTGCAGTGAGTAGAGCACTGGCCCTGGAGTCAGAAGGACCTGAGTTCAGATCCAGCCTCAGACACTCAACACACACAAACAAAAACCTAACCGTGTGACCTTACGCAAGTTACTTAATCCCAATTGCCCTCCAAAAAGCAAAAAAATAAAATAAATAAAATAAAATTTCTGGTGGTTCCCTGTGCTATTATAAAAGGTTATATTGAGTGAATTTTTTAGGAATTTAAAAGTAGTTTTTTCTTTTCTTTTCTTTCTTTTGCCTTTTGGAGGTCAATTGGGGTTAAGTAATTTGCCCAAGGTTACATGGCTAGTTTTGTGTGTGTGTGTGTGTGTGTGTGTGTGTGTGTGTGTGTGTGTGTGTGTTAAGTGTCTGAGGCTGGATCTGAATCCAGGTCCTCCTGACTCCAGGGCTGGCGCTTTACTCGCTGTACCACCTAGACGCACCAAAAGTAGTTTTTTCATATGTATAATAGTTGTAAGATCACATTAAAATGGAATCTTTCGATATAATGCTGATGCTTGTAGGCAGAAGTTTCTGTGATCATATTAATCCCTCATCTAATAGGATAATACCTTATATCAGGTTTCTACTCTAGATAGGTATTATATTTTAAAGATGGGGTTTCACTTTTGGTTTAGTTAAATCCATGTATTAAGAACTGTGTCATAACAAGGTTCCAACATAACTGTAAATGACTTCTGTCTTGATTTGCTTAACTTAGTCATTATTTATTGATTATTTTCTACGTATGAGACCTCATGCTAGTACACAGAGGGAGCTATGAAGATAAATGAGATATGCTAAGACTACTTTCAAAATAAATGTAAAATTTATGGAAGTAGTCTGACTTCAAAATCTCAACATTCAACTAAAACGGCTTTCGCCAAAATTACCAATGACCTCTTAATTGCCAGTTCTAGTGGCCTTTTCTCAGTTGTCATCCTTAACTTTTCTGCTGTCTTTGACACTGTTGACCACCAGCTCTCTCCTCATGGATATTTTCTTCTCTAGATTTTCTTGACACTGTTAATCTTGTTTTTCCTCCTGCCTGTCTGACTGCTATTTCTTAGTCTCATTTTCCCTCTGTATTATTTTATTTAATTATTTTATCAATTCCCATATATTTAGTTATTATCTTTATGCAAATGATTCTCTGACCTATATATTTAGCCCTCGTCTCTTTTCTAACCCATGTCAACAGTTGTGTTTTAGACATTTTGAATTGGATGCCCCATAGGTGTGGCCTACAACTTTTTAAGTATACAGCCTGAACTCAATCCTTAGCTCAGTCTTGGAGCATAGTGAACATTTAATAAATGCTGATTGATTGATTAGTAATGCTTTATAGTTTCAAAAAACCTTGTATATATACTTTCATTTGAGTTTCACAGTAGTCCTGTGAAATAATCTGTTGTTATACTTAAATTGTAATTAAATTGTAATATAAATGTAATTAGATTAAATGTAGTTGGGAAATAGTAAGACAATAAAAATACAGTAAAACATACATCACATTAAATTTTAAAACCAAGTAACTACATGGCTCTCAGAGATCCTTATGTATAGATTAATGGCACCTATCTCTATTACCACTGTCATAAGCATCTCAAGCTCAACATATCTAAAACAGAACTCATTATATTTCTTCCCAAACACATCTATCTTCTGGACCATTCTTCTCGTCACCCAGGTTTGCAATCTTTATGTTACCATTCCTCACTCTTACGCCACTTAGTCAACCAGTTGCCAAATTTTGCCATTTCTATCTGCACAAAATTTCTTATATATGTCCCTTTCTTTTCACTCTCACAGATACCCCATTACTTCAGACCATTATCACCTCTCACCTGGCTTATTTCTCTAGTCTTCTAATTGGTCTCTTTGCCTTAAATCTCTCCTCATCCTGATACATCATCTATACCCTGCCAAAGTTATTTTCCTAAAGTGCATGTCTGATAATGTCTCTCTATTACTCATTAAGTTCTATTGGCTCCTTTTTGTCTCCAGGATCAAATATAAAATTCTTTCTGACATTTAAAGTCATTGGTAAATTGATCCATTTGCATTACTCTTATAGTTCACTCTTCCTCCATATTCTCCATAGTCTAACTCCATTGGCCTACTTAATGATTCTGTTGCCTTTTCAGTGACCATCTCCCATATCTGGAATATTTTCCTTTCTCAACTTAGCCTTGATTTTCTCAAAATTCAGCTCAATGCATGTTTCAGTAGACTTTTGCTGGTTGTCATGCCTTCCCCCTTCCCTCCCTGCAGTCTGACCTCAGATTTCTGTTTGCCTCAGTTTTCTGAACCCTAAAATGGAGCTATCTCTCTTGTACCTCTTACCTTGGGCTGTTGTGACACTCAAATGACACAGTATTGGCAAAGGACTTATCATATGCCTGTCATATATTAGGGGCTATATAAATTCTATTTATCATTACTCTGTAGTATGTTGTATATACCTGATTATATAAGTATAATCTCCCCTATTAAAATATATACTCCTTTAGGGGACTCTGTTTTATCCATTATATATATCTTCAGTGCTTTTTAACAGTACCTGGAACATAGTAAGCATTTAAGCTGTGTATTAACAGTGCAGTATTCACAATGCCTACAGTAACTATAAATATGCTGATATAGTTATTAATCACAAAATATAACGGGCTCTCTACATGGGGGACAGATCTAGAACATTTATTCAGATAACAGAAAACTGAGTCCCCGAACCAGAAAGTCAAAGCCATCACAGTAGCTATGGAGTTGGCACATATAGTTAATGCAGTAAATACCCACATTCTCAAGCCTTCAAAACAGAATAGGCTACCTCAGGCAAAGATCTTCTTCTCCTGACTCACGGCAACTGCTCAGTGTCCACACAGCTTGCTCCCAGCAGCTCTGGCCTCCTGCTGTTCCCATCCCCAGCAGTCTTCAGCAGGAATCCATAGCAGAAATTCTGGCTGGCTAAAAAAAATAAAAAAAATAAAAAAAATAAAAAGGAGTTTGCGCTGCTCCACTCCTTCTAGTCACTGTGCTGGTTCCAGCTCGGCTCCGGCTTCCTCCTGCCCTACCCCTTCCTGCTACATCAGCAAGTTCAAGGCTCATGGAAGATCTTTCCATCCCATAACTATTACAATCTGGTTGATTGATGGGCAGCTAAGCAATTGGGGTTAATTAACTTGCTAAGGTCACACGGCTAGGTTTTTGTTTGTGTGTGTTAAGTGTCTGAGGCCGGATCTCAACTCAGGTCCTTCTGACTCCAGGGCCGGTGCTTTACTCACTGCGACAACCTAGCTGCCCCACATTTTTTTTTTTTGGACTTAGTCTATTTTTTAATGTGTTATTTTCTTCAGTAAGGTTGTTGACTCTCATTTCATAATTTTCTTGCATCATTCTCATTTCTCTTTCCAATTTTTCCTCCACTTCTCTTATTTAGTTTTCAAAATCCTTTTTTTTCTTTTTGGAGGGCAAGTGGGGTCAAGTAACCTGCTCAAGGTCACACGGCTAGTTTTTGTGTTAAGTGTCTGAGGCTGGATTTCAACTCAGGTTCTCCTGACTCCAGGGCCAGTGCTCTACTCACTGTGCCACCTAGCCACCCCAAAGGTAGATTTCCACAGGGGTGCTGGATAATTTTTTTTTTTCAAAATCCTCCTTAAGGTCCTCTGTGGCCTGTAACCAGCTCGTTTTTTTCTTGGAAGCTTTTGGTGCAGGAGTTCTGACTTCATTGTCTTCCTCTGGTTCCATGCTATGATCCTTTTTGTCCCCAAAATAGGAGTGTAAAGTTGGGTTGCTCTTTTTGCTTTGTTTCCTTTCCCGCTCATGTTGCCACTCTATTACTTGTCTGTTGAGCTTTTTGCCACAGAAGAACTCTGCTGCCAGACAGGGGAGCTTTGTACCATACTCTTGGCTTTTCTTAGCTGCCGAAGATATTAGTTGGGTGCCCTCTCTGAAGCCTCCATACACTCTGGCAAGGTAGTCGCACACCCCAGGACCTCCATGGTAGGCCTCAATCCAAATACATGCAGATTAAAGCAAGAGCGATTACCCCTTAGACAGGTTCGGTTGGTCCCCCTACAGTCTGCAGGCCAGGAGCAAAAGCAGCCACATGGAGGTGGCTGCATGGCCGCTGCTCCTCAGGTACTACTTCTTTTTTTTTTTTAACAAATGCTCCTGGTTTACGTCATTCATTTCCACCAAGTTTTGAGTTACAATTTTTCCCCATTTTTCCCCTACCCACCACCCCAGAATAGCAGTCCCACTAGATATCCCCTCATCCAATCTGCTCTCTCCCATATCTTCTCTCATACCCCCTTCGACTTTGCCATTAGGGCAAGGTGAACCTCTGTGCCCCAATAGTATTTATATACATGTGAGACATTTAATTTTAAGACTTTGAATTTCAGATCCATTCCCTTCCTCCCTTGTCACCCACTCCCTCTGGGAAGATAAGCAATTCAGTATGTGTTGTACATGTCTAGCTATGCAAAACATTACCATAGTAGATATATTGTAAAAGGCTGCTTATAATTCCCTCCCACGCATCCCACCCCCGACCTGGTCCATTCCCTACTTCTGTACTGGGTACTTCCAACCTTCCCTCCCCCTAGAATGCCCTCCCCTCCATCATTCCCTTCTCATCCCCCTTTCCCCTACTCTCCTGCAGGGTGAGATATTCCATTTAGTATGTATGTGATTCCCTCCCTGAGCCAAATTCAATAAGAATAGGGTTTTGCCTTCCTGTCTTTCCCCTCCCCTGCAACTACTTCCCCTTGCCTCTTCTACATAAGATAGTTTACTCCCAAACCCGTCCTTCCCCGTCTCCTCTTGCCACTTTCCTCTCTCACCTCTTAACTTCACCCCTTAAGTATCATCCCTTGCCACCAAATTCAGCCTGTGCCCTCTCTCCATGTATACCTGTAAACATATATACACACATTAACATATGTATTCATATGTCCATATACCCTTCTTCAATTATTTTCATAACGAGAATGGTGTCATCAGACACATTTACTATTTTTCCATGTAGGAATGTAAATAGTTCAACTTTGATAAGTTCCTTTTGATTTCTTTTCCCTGATTACCTTCTCAAGCATCTCTTGCTTCTTGTGTCTGAATGTCAAATTTTCTGTTCAACTCTGTTTTTTTCTTCAAGAATGCTTGAAAGCCCTCTATTCCACTGAATGACCATATTTTCCCCTGAAACAAGATACTCAGTTTTGCTGGGTAGGTGACCCTTGGCTTCAATCCCAACTCTTTTGCCCTCTGGATTATCATATTCCATGCCCTTCTATCCCTCAGTGTATAAGCTGCCAGGTCCTGGGCTATTCTGATTGTGTTTCCACAATATTGGAATTGTTTCTTCCTGGCTGCTTGTAGTATTTTCTCCTTGTTCTGGGAATTCTGGAACCTGGCTGTAATATTCCTAGGAGTTTTCTTTTTGGGATCCTTTTCAGGAGGCAATTGGTGGATTCTTTCAACCTCTATTTCTCCCTCTGGGTCTAAAACATCAGGGCAATTTTCCTTGAGAACTTCTTGAAGGATGATTTCTAGGTTCTTTCTTTGTTATTTATTTATTTTTACACACACATTCACATATGTATTCACATGACCATATACCCTTCTTCCATTATTTTAATAGTGAGAAAGATTTCCTCAGTCATAGTTACTGTTTTCCCATATAGGAATGTAAATAGTTCAACTTTGATAAATTCCTTTTGATTTCTTTTTTTTAAACAAATACTTTATTAACTTCTCTTTTACATCATTCATTTCTGCCAGATTTGGAGTTACAATCATTTTCCCCCCATTATTCCCCTACCCAACCTCCCAGAATAGCAGTCCCACAAGATATCGCTTCCTCCAATCTGCTCTCTCCCATACCTTCTCCCATACCCCCATCTACTTTTCCATTAGAGGAAGGTGAATCTTTGTGTCCCAATGCCTGCACATCTTATCTCCCTATTACAAGCAAAAGAGTATTAATAATAGTATTTATATATATTTGAAACATTTAATGTTAAGACCTCGAATTTCAGATCCATTTCCTTCCTCCCTTGTCACCCATTCCCTCTGGGGAGATAAGTAATTCAGTATATGTTGTATATGTCTAGCTATGCAAAACATTATCATAGTAGATATATTGTACAAGGCTGCTTATAATTCCCTCCCACTCATCCCACCCCCCACCTGGTCCATTCCCTACATGATCCTGTCCCTCTTCTATAGTGGGTACTTCCAACCTCCCCTCACCCCAAGGATGCCCTCCCATCCATCATCCCTCCTCTCCCCCTTCCCCCTATTCTGCTGCAGGTTGAGATATCCCATTTAGTATGTATGTCATTCTTTCCCTGAAACAAATTCAATGTGAAAGTGGTTTTGCCTTTTTAGCCTTCCTATTCTCCCCCTCCCTTGCAACCACTTCCCCTTGCTTCTTTTACATGGGATAGTTTACCCTGCCCTGTCTCTCCCCATCTCCTCTTGCCACTTTCCTCTCTCACCTCATAATTTCATCCCTTGAGTATTCTCCCTTCCCAACAAATTCAACCTATGCCCTCTATCCATATATAACTGTAACCATATACACACACATTCACATATGTATTCATATGACCACACCCCCTTCTTCCATTATTTTCATAGTGAGAAAGATATCATCAGTCACAGATATTGCTTTTCCATATAGGAATGTAAAAAGTTCAACTTTGATAAGTTCCTTTTGATTTCTTTTCCCTGATTACCTTCTCAGGCATCTCTTGCTTCTTGTGTCTGGATGTCAAATTTTCTATTCAATTCTGGTTTTTCCCTCAAGAATGCTTGGAAGTCCTCTATTCCACTGAATGACCATATTTTCCCCTGAAACAAAATACTCAGTTTTGCTGGGTAGGTGACCCTTGGGTTCATTCCCAGCTCTTTTGCCCTCTGGAATATCATATTCCATGCCCTTCAATCCCTCAGTGTAGAAGCTGCCAGGTCCTGGGATATTCTGATTGTATTTCCACAATATTGAAATTGTTTCTTCCTGGCTGCTTGTAGTATTTTCTCCTTGATCTGGGGATTCTGGAACCTGGCTATAATATTCCTGGGAGTTTTCTTTTTGGGATCTTTTTCGGGAGGTGATTGGTGGATTCTTTCAACCTCTATTTTGCTCTCTGGATCTAAAAACATCAGGGCAATTTTCCTTGAGAATTTCTCTTAGGGTGATTTCTAGGTTCTTTCTTTGATCATGGCTTTCAGGTAGTCCAATAATTTTTAAATTGTCTCTCCTGGATCTATTTTCCAGGTCAGTGGTTTTCCCATGAGATATTTCACATTGCCTTCTAATCTTTCATTTGTTTGGATCTGCTTAACAGCATCTTGATTTCTCATAAAGTCACTAGCTTCCATTTGCTCCAGTCTAACTCTGAAGGAATGAATCTCCTCAGTGAACTTTTGAGATTCTTTTTCCATCTGGCAAATTCGACTTTTTAAGGCATTCTTCTCCTCATTGCCTTTCTGAGCCTCTTTTGCCATTTGAGTTAGTCTCTTTTTTTAAGGTGTTATTTTCCTCAGTTAGGCTGTTGACTCTCATTTCATACTTTTCTTGCACCTTTTTCATTTCTCTTCCCAATTTTCCCCCCACTTCTCTTATCTGCTTCTTAAGGTCCTCTATGACGTGTAGGCATCTTGTATTTTCATTTGGGGCTTTTGGTGCAGTAGTTCTGACCTCACACTCCTCCTGCTGTTCCATGCTTTGATCCTCTTTGCCCCCAGTATAGGAGTCTAAAGTTGCATTTTTCTGTTTATTTTGTTTCCTTTGCCTAGGCATATTGCCACTTAATTACTTGATTTTTGGGCTTGTTGCCACAGTAGGATTCTGCTACCAGACAGGAGAGCTTCCATCCCATACGTGGGGTCTTCACAACTTCCGGAGGTTGGTTGGCCTCTGTAAAGCCTCTACCCGCTCTGGCAAATTGGATACCCACCCCATTCCTCCCCTCAGACCACAATCCAGATCCAAGCAGGTTAAAGCTAGAACGATTAACTCCCAGACTGATTGCTGGATCTCTCTACAGTTAGTAGACCAGGAGCAGGAGCTGCCACTGACGCTGCAATATGGCCTCTGTGTCACGTTTCCTCAGCAGCTTTTCTCCCCCAGGGGAGGAAGCCGACGTGTTCCCCAAATACTGGTCCCAAAGCACTAACCTCTCACTTTGTCTTAGGCATATCTGTGCTGATAATTCTGGAATCATCACAGCTGCTGGTGTTCTGGGTTCCCTCCAGCCAGCTGCTGGCCCGGCTGCCCTGGGGCTAAAACCACGGCTCATATGGTCCTGGGCTCCGCTCCCAGAGCGCTGTGCTATCGGTTCCCAGCGCTCTGTGCTGTTGGTTCCCAGTGCCCTGTGCTGCCCGCTCCCAGCGCACTGTCCTGGCCATTCCCTGAAGGGCTGCTGGGCAGTCCTCCACAGGAGGTTAGCTTCTCTGTGTTGTTCTGTGCGTGCTGGGGTTCCAGAAGTTGTTCAGAGTCCCCTTTTACATAGTTTGGATGTAGTGTGGGGCAGAGCACCTTGGAAGTGCTGTTTCTACTCTGCCATCTTGGCTCCGCCTCCCCCAAGATTAAGTTTAAAAAATGGATTTTATTACCATGGGACTGTCGGGCTACATGGTCACCCAAATCAGACAGTGGCCTCAGCTACTTTTTACCCCAGGGCCAAAGGTCGACCACACTCCTGAACTACTGGATCCCAAAGTTCACACTGCACTGACCTCTCACTTTGCCCTTAGCATCAGTGTGTTGATAATTTTGGAAACCTCCATAGCTGCTGGTGGTCTGAATTCCTTCCAGGCAGAGGCTGGTCAGGCCCACCCTGAGGCTAAAACCTCTGGCTTGTGCAAGGCTCTGTTAGGCTCCCAGAGCTCTGCGCTGTCCACTCCCTGCCAGGCTGCCGGGTTGTCCTCAGTGGGAGGTTAGTTTCTCTTGTGTCATTTTTTGGGTTCTGTAGCTCCAAAATATTTTTAGAGTCACCTTTTTACATGAATTGGAGGAAGTAGGAGCCAGAGCCCCATGGAAGTCCTGTTTCTACTCTGCCATCTTGACTCTGCCACACTGATTTCTTGATATGTTGAGACAAATATGATGATGCAGTGAGTCCAAGACTCAAGTATAGAAGAGATGAACAAGATGTTTAGAAAGATCTGAGCAGGGTCTGAGTCTGTAACTTCTATTCAAGGCTGGTTCTATGATTTCTGGCAGCTATGGGCATCTTCAAATTTCGCTAGAATTCACTTGCAAAGGATCATTGGCATATCAAGCAGTTCTGAGCCTCAGAAATCCTTTTAACTGAGTGGTTGTTGTGTAACTTGATTATCCTTCTTCCCGGTGAAGAAGGGAAGTTCTAGCATATTTAGGCAGGAAGCCTGGGCATTACAGAACTCATGTTAACAAGAATCAGGGAGCATTGGAAAAGATTGAACCAGCTGAACCAATTTTGGTTGACACTTTATACAGATAGTCTCTGTGTTTACACCACCTTGTTAAATCTGTCTTATGCATTTTAATATATAAATCAATGAAGCATTTATTAAAATTACCTATTGTGTGAGGCACTGTGCTGTGCTAGACAGTAGGGATACAAAACTAAGGGTGGGGGCGGCTAGGTGGCGCAGTGAGTAGAGCGCTGGCCCTGGAGTCAGAAGGACCTGAGTTCGGTTCAGGCCTCAGACACTTAACGCACACACACAAAAAAACCTAGCCGTGTGACCTTGGGCAAGTTACTTAACCCCAATTGCCCTCTAAAAAGCATAAAAAACAAACAAACAAACAAAAAAAACTAAGGGTGAAACAGGCATTGTTCTCAAGGAACTTGTATTCTTTTAGAAAGGAGACAATATATACATAAAAAAAATGAAAGGTTAATTTTTTGTTGGGAAGGGCACTAGGAGCTAATGGGATGGAGGGTGTGCAACTGGAAAGGTTTCATATTAAAACACCTGAGCAGAGTATTTTGGGAAAAAAGGGATTCTGACAGACTGACTCAAGGAGAGAGTGCATTCTAGGTTTGACTGAAGCTACAGCAAAGCCACAAAGGTAGTAGATGGAATGTTGTAAGAATAGACAAAAAGCCACTTTGGAACTTAGAGTAAGGAAAAGAAAGCTGTGATAATATTGGGAAGGTAGACTTGGTCGTGGTTTGACTTAGAAGTCGAAACCCAGGGGGGTTGCTGGGTGGTCCATTGAATAGAACACTGACCCTGAAGTCAGGAGTACCTGGGTTCAAATTAGGCCTCAGACACTTATCACTTATTTACTAGCTGTGTGACTTTAGGAAAGTCACTTAATCCCAATTGCCCTGCCTTCTCCCCTCCAAACAAAAAAGACAAAAAAGTTGAAACCCAAGGATATTATGTAGCCTTCTCACCCCACCTCCTCAACACCTCTCCCACCCCCACTCCCAAACTCTGGAACTATGAACTATAATTAGATTAACTCTTGTCATTCTTCTTTTTTTTGGGGGGGGGGCAGGAGTTAACAAGCTTACTTTAATCAAAGAATATACATTTTTTATCTAGTTCAAGAGGAAAAAGGTCCGCACCCTGAACTTCAGGGTATACAGACAGAAATTACAAGACAGAGAAACAGATTAAGCAGACAGGCTTCCAAACTTTCCAGCCATTACATCAGTACCAAATAACAGTTACCAGAGAGGGAAGCATCAACATTTGGGTTTTCAAAGTCGGGGGGCTCTCAATGGCTGCCCAGAGTCTCATCTGGTCAAATCACACAACACTTCTCAAAGTGATACCCAAAGGAAAGCCTCTCATCAGGGTTTATATAGCCATCTCCTGGCTCAGAGAATGTAACTACCTTCTTGACCCACTGCCCAGTCACAAAGTATCAAGGTGTGGGAGTTCCTGAATAACAAGCCTCCCACCACAGGCTCCAAGTGCACTTAACTGAGGGGCAGGGAAGATCTTAAAAATTTCCATTAGTATAACATTCTGCCCCAAGATCTTTCATGCCTACAGCATAGACAATTTACATTTAAATTAGCACTAAACATCTCTTAGGTCACATTTTCAAGGTACATAACTAAAGTTACCAAAGTGGCCACTGGGCCTTAAACCCATTATCACTTCAATTCAAAACAAGAGTCCACATAAAGTTCTCTTGGGAGGAGGGGAGTGTCTTTCCCTTCACACTGCTTCAGCCCTTACTTCCAAGTCCAGATAGGGGGTTGGGAACAAAACCAATGTGGGGTCCTTGGGTGTTCATGGCACTTCACCCCATCCACCATAATCACAAGTCCATCCTCCCCCTGGGTCCCAAACTGTGGGATGCAGCAAGGAAACTCATTCAGTGCCCCTGCTTTGCCACACAGTCCTTATCTTGTCCTGTGACTGAATTCCAAACTTCTGGGTTCCTTCTCCTCCAGAAGAAGGCAGCCATTCCTGGCTTCTGCTCAGGTCTCAATTTAGGCAGCTTCTCTCAGCTCAGTGAAGTCAGCATGTAAGCTTCACTTCTTCTCTCCTGGTCCATGGCTCCACAGAATCACAGCTACCACAACTGGGAAACAAACAATTATCCCAACCCCCATACTTTCCTTTTACTCAGCAGATCCCATCCTTGTCACCATTTGTAGCAGCAAGCACCCCAACATCCGTAGGGTGGCTGCCAACACAGGTTCTTAGATCTGTTTTCTAAAGGAAAGCAACTCAAAATGGGTTAACAAGCTTACTTTAATCAGTCAGACATATATTTTTTACCTAGTTCAGGGGGGAAAAGGTCAGTACCGCAAACTTCAGAGTATGCAGACAGAACTTACAAGATAGAGAAACAGATCAAGCAGACAGGCTTCCAAACTGTCCAACCATTACATCTATACCAAATCACAGTTACCAGAGAGGGAAGCATCAGCATCTGGGTTTTCAAAGGTGGGGGGCTCTCAAAAGCTGCCCAGAGTCTCATCTGGTCAAATCACACAACACATTATTCTTGATGGGGTATGTTAGTCTACTCAATTTTGTCTCAATTATTAGTTTTCTCTAATCTTCGAGATTAAAATTTCCATTCCTTACCACTACTCCCTTAAATGTTTTTCCCCCCTGTTAGAATATAAAATCCTTGAGGGCAGGAACTTTACTTTTGTATTTGTATATGTCTCCTCTTCTGCCAGGCTTGGCTTGGTATTGTTTTTCTTCTCTAATAGGTAGCTATTAGAATTTAAGTAAAGGGGGTGAGATATTGAATTTAGGAAAATAACTTAAGTAGCCTTTTGTTGGATATATATTGTTGGGGGTAGACACTGGGAGTCCATTCAGGTGATCTGCAGTAGAATGAGTCAGTCTTGTCAGTTAATAAGCCAGCTAGAGTGTGTTTAGGAAAGACTAGTATCTCTGGTGTGAAGGCTGCTGAGCCCTTTTTAGGGCAGCTTTTCACCTTTGGTGTTCACCTGATCCACCTAACTCTCACCTGTGACTCTATTAAGCTGTAGCATGCAGAGTGTCCACAACAAAGTAAACTGTTTTGACAGTCAAAAACCAGGTTGAGGGTAACCGATGGTTCTCAAACCCTCTGGTGAGTTAGGGGAGGTGTCTACCCCAAGCATGTGAAGACTTCCCCTGGTGGAATGGGCAGATGAGAACAGTTTGTTCCAGCTGCCATGAAGGTGGCTGAAGCAGGCACTATGGAGTGCTTAGAGCTTGGTTAGACAGCAGAGACACCAAGGTCATCCATTGCGTCTTGAGCCCTCACCAGTCATCTTGATTCTGTCCTACCACTGCACTGTGATGACTGGAAGAGGGAGTGAGGCTGATTTCTTTCTTTTTTTAATTTAAAAAGTGGATTTTATTACTGAGGGACTGTCGGGAGTACCTGCCCAAATCAGATAGTGCTTTGGCAGTGACATTGTGCTGGTTTTATAGAGGTTCCATAGCCAGGTTAAGTAAGCTGAAATTACAGTGATGTAAGGTGAAACTACATTGATTGGTCAGTATACATTTGAATTTCCTGAAAGCTCTAAACCCTAGGCTGGGACTCCTGCCCACAGGTCAATCTGGGGAAAGGAAGGGGTGGAGGCTCTGTAGGAAAAAAAAAAGGTATTAGACTGACTACCAAACTGAAGGTCTACAGAACCATTGTGGTAACCTTATTGTTGTATGCCTGTGAAACCTGGACAGTCTACCTGTACTCTTGTCAGGAAACTGAATCACTTCCATTTGAATTGTCTTAGGAAGATTCCGAAGATCCCCTGGCAGGATAAGATTACCTGACATCGGGATCCTTTCTCAAACTAAATTGCCAAGCATTCATACTGTGTTTCAGAGAGTGCAACTCTGATGGGACTGACTACATTGTTTGAATGTAAAACATACACTTGTTAAAAGACTATTTTATGAAGAACTCACAGAGGACAAGAGTTCATTCACATGATGGTCAGAAGAATATACAAGGACACTCTCAAGGTCTCTCTCAACAACTTTGGAATTGATAGTGTGACATGGGAGATACTGGCACATCTCAGCTTGGTGTGCCCACATCAGAGAAGGTGCTGTGCTCTCTGAGCAAAGCAGAATTGAAATAGCTGAAGACGGGCAAATTTAGAGAATTTACCCCAAATGTTGATGGGGGACTATTTGTTCTTGACCTGGGGTAGATATTCTAAGCTCACACTTTTATGGAGAAATACATTTATTTTTATTTCTATTTATTTATTTTTTTAAAAAGCAATTGGGGTTAAGTAACTTGTTCAAGGTTACACGGCCAGTCATTATTTATGTGTGGGTGCTCATTTTCTGAGTCCGGATCAGGTCCTGGGTCCTCCTGACTTTGGAGCTGGTGCTCTTACTCACTGCGCCACCTAGCTGCCCGAAAGAAATACTTTTATGTAGAAAGAGGATGGGAAAATCTGGATGAGACTTATTAAGGAGTGTCAAGTAGACTAATTAAGTAATGTAGGTGCACCAGGGTGGGCCAGATGCCCTAGGGGAACACCAGAGATCTGGGCTGCTGAAATGTGTGGGAGAATGTAGGTTGCTTTCAGAGACACGGTATTCTCCTTTTTGGGGTTCAGGTGCCATCCCCATCATCATCCTCTTTTTACAGGTGAGTAAAATGAAAACGTGCCTGGTGAGAATGTCTTCACAGGATGCAGCTGTGAGTGATCTTACAGTTAGACTAATCAAACGCCTGCATTTCACAGCAGCTTGACTCTGATCCTATGTATCAGGGGAGAGAAGGGGGCGCCTTCAAGAGACATTTCAAAGGTGAAATCAACAGGCTTTGGAATTAGTTTGGATATGGGGTTGAGGGGAGAGGAGGAGATATAGGGAGGAATTGAGGATGACTCTTAGGTTGTGAGCCTGAGTTTGGGAGCTTGGTGTTGTCCTCTATAGTAATAGGGACCTTAGGAAATGGGGAGGGTTTATAGGGAAAGATAAAGAGTTCTGTTTTCTAGAGAGAAGATGGTTTTTGACAGTTTTATCACAATCTTTAAAGCAAGATGGGGTAGGCACAATAGGAGAGGTGCAGAATAGCATCTGCTAAATATGGCACAGTACAGTGTGCCTGAACAAAGTGTTTAGTTACTCCATTGTCAAAAGTAGTTTGCATGTAAAGGCTTTATTTGGATATAAACTCTGAGTTTTATTTAGTTGTTTATTTGTATTTGTTGTGAATATTGTTAGTTTTTTGGATGGCATAGTTCGTAGAAGCCTGGACTTAGAGTTTGGAAGATCTGAGTTTAAATCCTGCTTCAGACACTTACTGTGTTACTGGGGCAAACAACATATAACCCCTCAATGCCACAGGTTCTTCATTTGTAAAAAGGGGCCAGTAATAGATGCTTACCTCCCAGGGCTGTTGTAAGGTTCAATTGAGATAACATATGTAAAGTGCTTTGCACTTTAAAGTGCTATATAAATACTAGCCATTTATTGCACCAATAAATGATTAAATGAAAGTGCTTTCATTGCATTTTTCACTTTATGGATTTATAGGAAGTCAGCCTATTGAAAGTATACGGACAAACTGACTTCTTGGTCAGAACTCTGCTGAGATATAATTTTCTAACATTAAGAGTTGAGTAGGGGGGAGCGGCTAGGTGGGGCAGTGAGTAGAGTGCTGGCCCTGGAGTCAGAAGGACCTGAGTTCAGATCTGGCATCAGACACTTAACGCACACAAACAAAGAACACCTAGTCGT
This sequence comes from Gymnobelideus leadbeateri, assembly GCA_011680675.1. Taxonomy (NCBI): domain Eukaryota; kingdom Metazoa; phylum Chordata; class Mammalia; order Diprotodontia; family Petauridae; genus Gymnobelideus; species Gymnobelideus leadbeateri. Next base: position 28,810 of record WOXC01005542.1, read on the forward strand.
GTGACCTTGGGCAAGTTACTTAACCCCAATTGCCCTCCAAAAACAAAAATAAAAAAACAAACAAACAAAAAAAAAAAAACCTGGCTGGATATTTTGGGGCAGCTAGGTGGCACAGTGAGTAGAGTGCCGGCCCTGGAGTCAGAAGGACCTGAGTTCGGATCCGGCCTCAGACACTTAATGCACACACAAATAAAAAAAAAAAAACCTAGCTGTGTGACCTTGGGCAAGTTGCTTAACCCCAATTGCCCTCCAAAAGGCAAAAAAAAAAAAAAACAACAACCAAGAGTTGAGTAGGTAGATTAAAATTAGGAAACATTTTTTAAAGACCTTATCATTCTAAGAAATTACTCTTTTAATTTTTGTATTTTAATTTTTCTGTAGCAAAAGTCTTCTCCTGATTTCCAAATTGGAATTTTTCAAAATTTTAATATATCTATCTACCTGAATCTTTTTCTACTGTTTGGAATTAGTCACTCAGTTGCTTATTTAGCATCTCAACAAGCATCTATGCTGAGGAAATAAAAAGATATAGATGGGAGGAAATTTTGTCTCTCTTTTGCTTATTGCTAACCCTCTGCTAAGTGGCTCTTGATTGTCTAACACCATATTTTTAAACAGTAAATACACAAACATTTATTAAATGCTTATTGTGTACAGAATATTGTGGTAGGTCAGATGCAAATTTAGATAAAATGTATGCTGGCTTGCTTTGAACTTGGTCTATTAAGGGGATATGATAACAAAAATACCTATAATATGAAATAATACATTCTTCAGCAGCACATTGCTAAAGAAAAATTCTTTTGTAAAGACTAAGAAAAGGAAAATGTCTTTACTGACTGAAGAGAAACTTTATGAGGCATTTTGAGGGAGACTTTCAGGTATAAATGAGTAAATTTCTTTCAGTTTTAAGTGTTGTCATTTCAGTAATAAAGAACAGTGTGATTGAAGGCATTAGGGTAGCTTACATACAGTATGTTGAAGCCAAGTTTGGATACTGCCTCCAGTGGGAGCTGTATGTGGGGTGGGGGTGTTATCAGGGCAATAGGTAGGAGGAGGGTTATTAGATAGAACTAGCAAGGTAGAGTAGTAACAGATTAATGGAGGCACTTGAATGTTAGCTGAAGGAAATTGAGCTTTACTTTAAGAATTTTGAGCATAGGAATGACATGACCAGATCTCTGCAAAAGGGAGATTAGTCTGAAGTGTATAGATGTAGAGACATATAGTCAAGGTGCAAACACCTTTAGTAGGAGACTCTTTGAGTAAGCCAAGTTGATGACAGTGGTCTATTCTGGGAATATTTGTAGTGGGAATAGACTGGAGGTGACAGACATTATAAAAAAAGAATTAAAGTGTTAGAGGCTAAGCCAGTCTCCTGGTAGTGTAGGTTTGATATTGGAACAGAAGGAAACATTAGGAGGTCACTTGAGAGTTTACAGAAGGAACTTTACTAGCCACAGCAAAAGGATGCTCAACAAGGAGAGGCATTGAGAACTGTTCCCTCCCAACAATGTTACCTCTCAGCTGTCTAAGCCCTCTGGGAAGCGGTTGGATAATGATTGATGGGTTTTTACTGGCAGCACATGAGATATAGACCAGTAAGTTTTACATGACTCTAAGCAGTGAGCTACAAGGGCTCTGCCTTTGCTTATTGTATCTCCTATGGCCCTGCTCTGCTGTCAGGGTTCCTTCCACTGCTTGCCTTTGGTTATTGCTGCAGCATCTTTGCCCAACTATGGAACTTTGCTGATCCTGTATAACTGCCATGGCAATGAGGGCCTGGAATTTACTCATCTGCTGCAGATCTGAGCACTCTTGCATTGGCTCCTGCCCTCCCAAGGATGCTGCTACTTCTGTGCTATGTACAGGAAAGATGCAAAACAACAAAAAAAGCAACAAATCCAGAGCATCTTGATGCTACTACCTTTGTTGAATATGTTTCTCCTGTGCCAGCAATAGCTATTTCTGCTAGGGTGGCAAAAATGGTTTTAGAGAGAATTAGAGTTCACAGTTTTGGGATTCTAATGGAAACATTTATAATTGACGCATCACCCCTACTTTTCATTAACCAATTAAATGGGTGTACAGTTGGCACATTTGTCTATATCCTCAATTCCTTAATGTCTCTGGGCTCCTGAGAATTCTGGGGAGAATTTAGCATTGTCATTTCAGGTAGCTACTCCAGTGGCTTGTACCAGAGAATCATAGCAAAATCTTCCTGGCTGAATTGTAGGGTTCTCTCAAATTCTCAATTAAAAAACAACCAAAAAACCCCAAAACCTCAGGACAGTTGTTAACTCAAATTCTTGTGATCTGTTTTGATTTTCATTCCCCCTTTGTTGGAGACCTTCAGTATCTGGCTATGTTCATATTCAACTACAGGGCTAAGAACTTCTAGTTTAGCTGTATTGTCATTTCCAAAAAATCATTCAAAACAACTTATAGAACTGTGAGTCAGGAAGATATACTCTGATATTTTCATTGGAAATGCTTCAGAGTTTTCTATTTATACTCCATTTTCCACAAAGAATAATTAGTTTTCCACAATAAGGTATTCTTGGTTGTATGTCTTCAGGAATATTGTATCTCACGATCACTAACAGATCAAAAGAAACAATTGAAATAAGTAACTTTCTGGTTTTTAAGCAAATTATTTGCAAGGTGTCTGCTGAGAGTAAAAGACACTTATATTGTGTTGTAATGCCATCTAACTTTTTATATGTCCAGCTCTGTCTTGAACGACCTCTTCTTTAGCAATTCTGGTTCATACACACAGCTTTAGATGTAAGAATGTAGAGTTACATAGAAGTTTTCTATAGGTTATCCATTCAGCTAGGTAACTGAATTTTGTAATTTAGACTGCTATTCTTCATCTTTTTGCTTTTTTCTGAAGATAAGTAAGTCAAACTCATTTGAGTGATTATTGATTTCATTTAGGAGCATCAGCAGTATCTGACTGTAGCAGTGATTCTATCTCTCCCTCTGCCTTGTAACCTCAAACCCTATTCTTTGTTTCATTGAGGCCCCCCAATCCCTTCATCCCTCACATCTTTCTTAGTTCAGTGCTGTGCTAGTTACATTCTCCTCAAATAGCCATTTTGAACCTACAGTGGGAAAGTTAACCACTACGTTGTCTTCTTCTTTTGAGTCCCTTGCCCTGGTCTCTGATCTTGCTCTTCCAAGTCTCAGCCTTCAATTAACTACCGCCATCTGCCACCTTTGCTCCTGATCATGCACTGCTGAATGAAGCTGGAGAAAATCACATAATAGTCAGACTGGGTCTACTTTAAATTTATGGTATATGATCTCAACTGGGCCCCTACAGTGGCAGGGTAATCCATTTATACCTTTTTAATTGATTCATTATCCTACTTACCACAGAGTTTTTCCAGATCTTTTCATCCCTTCTCAAACTTTCCATAGCTTTTCTACCTTCAAAACTGAGAAATTTACATCATATATCACTGAAAAAAAATTGAATCCTTGTACTGAGAGCTTCCTCTTCTCCACTCCTCCTATCTCACTTTATTTACTCTGATGCTTTCCACAACTTTCTCCTCTTTTATCCCATATCTCTTCCCTTTTGTACTAGACTCCTTGAGAAGGTCATCAGTAGTGTTAGCAGTTTTCTTTCACTCTCCTCTTAACTATGCACACTGACTTCCAACCTTATCATTCAACCGAAACTGCTTTCTCCAAAGTTACTAATGACTTCTAAATCGCCAGATCTAAATAACCGTTTCTTAATCCTTATACTTGACTTCTCTCCATCCTTTGACATTGTTGATTACCTTGAATAATCTCCTTTCCAACACTTTCATCTGGTTCTCCTCTTGCTTGTCTGAGTACTCCTCCATCACATTTGCTTGATCTTCATCCAGGTCATATCCATTTATCCTGGGTATTCCACAATGCTGTGTCCTAAGCCTTCTCTTCTTCCTCTATAGAATATCACCTGGTAATTTCATCAACTCTCATTGACTCAATTATCATCTCTATGATGATTTTTTTGTACCCCTAGTTATATCAAGCCTTAGTCTCTCTTAACTTTCAGTTCCATTTCCAGCTGCCTATTGGACATCCAGAGCCATCTTAATCTTTCCAGAACAGAATTTATTATCTTTCCCTCTAATTCTTTTTCCCCATTCCCAATATTCCTGTTATTTTTTAGGATACCACCATCCTCCCAGTCACACAGGTTCCCAATCTAGGTGTCATCCTGAACTCCTCATTTTCTGTCATCTCCTTCCCCCTATGTTCAATCTGTTGCCAATTCTACCTTTTAACATTTCTTATATGCCCCCTTCTTTCCACTGACACTGCTACCACTCTGGTATCACCTCACTGCTGGACTATTGCAGTAGCTTTTTGATTGGTCTCCCTGTATCAGGCATATCATTCTAGTATATTTTTCATTCATCCATGAGATTGGTTTTCCTGAAGGATAGATCTGGTGATATCTCCCTTTCCCTCTTCTCTAATTCAATAAACCCAGTGGCTCCCTCTCCCCTCCAAGATCAAATATATATAATCCTCTATCTGTACCAAAACCTTTTCATATTCTGGCCCCCTTATACTTTTCTAGTCTTTTTATATATTATTCTTTCCAGTATACTCTGCCACTAAATGATACTGGCCTCTGCTTTTCTTCACACAACACTCCATCTTCCAGCTGTATTCATTTTCATTGGTTGTCCCTCATGCCTCAGATTTTCTCATTCCTTATCTCCATTTCCTATGTTCCCTCACTTCAAGTCCCAGGTAAAATGCTAGCTTTTGTAAAAAAAAAATCCTTTTGCACTTAATGATAGTGCCTTACCTCTCTTGATTATTTTCAGTTTATCCTACACATATCTTGTTTGTACATAGTTGTTGGCATGTCTCTGCCATTAAATTGTGAGTACTTTGAGAGCAGAGCTTTTTTTTTTTTTTAACTTTCTTTGTATCCCCAGTGCTTAATGTACTGTAAGCACTTAATAAATGGTTTTTGACTAAGGAAGAATAGATTGCCATGCAGAAGTGAGGACCTATTTGAGATTTTAGATAATATATATTAATACTGAATTCATTTAACTTGGCTCCATGATTTTATCCACTTATATTCAGTAGCATCTTAATAGAAACCAAGTAGGAACATGTTGGGGGTAAACTTAGGGTTTGGAAAGATGCAACTAGGGATAGGACAGAAGGTCAGGGGATCAAGGGGTAGCTCATTGTTAATTTTAGTCAATCATATGATAAAGATAAATATATTTGATAAGATTACCATCTTTTCTATTCTTTATTCTCCTTAATTAAGATCACTGTGCCACCTAGCTGTCCCATTTTTTTAACATAAAGCACTAAGACTTAATTATAGCTTATATTATCACACATAAAAAGGTATCTCTTTGATTGCTGTTGTAGGACAAAGATTTTAATTTACCAAAAATTATTTAAAATCATTTTTAGTCTATTTTGGACATTATAGTGTCATTGATAAAAATAGTACTAACTGTTAGTGACAGACTATGTGCTTTTATTTACCTTTTCTAGGTTTATTGTATTTAGATTTCCTGAGGTAGCTGGTAGCATAGTGGATAGAGAGTGCTGGGCTTGGAATCAGGAAGTCCTGAGTTAAAATCCAACCTTAGATACTACTAGCTGTGTGACCCTTGGCAAGTCATCTTATATACATTTGCCTCAGTTTCCTTAGCTCTAACATGAGGATAATAATAGCACCTAACTCCCAGGGTTTCTATGAGGAACAACTCAGATATTATTTGTCAAGTGCTTAGCACAGTTTCTGGTATATACTAAGTAGGTACTATATAAATGCTTTTTTCTTCCCCTTCTTCCTGTTCCCATTTACCATTTCCCTTCTAGCTATTGAATGGGCAGAATGTCAGTACAGTCATCACATATGAAAATAGATATAACTTGCTTATGCCAATATAATATTTGACATTTTATGATCCTCTATATAGTATTGGGATACAGTTTTTTAGTGTTTTTTATTCTAGAAGAAACCATTTTAGAAGATGACATGCCTTATTCCAATATTAGGGACTGAGGCAAGCTATCTTAGTATTGTCACAGAACTAATTTAGACTTCTAGTAGAGATAGGTATATTTTTGTAAAGAGGGTGGGCTTGGGGATATCCTTTATACTGTTCAGAAGCCCCTAACCCACAGAGCAAAAGAGCTAAAAATATGTGGCTTTCTCTTGTTTTTAATTTCTTGTTGGTAAGGTATATGCTTAGAGTAGAAGAGGCTTGTATTGTGATGCTATCTAACTTTTTATATGGCCACATCTCTCTATCTTGGGACCATATGTTCTTTAATAATTCTGCTTTACAGCTTTCTTTAACATCCATGTAATAGTTATTTCTACCTTTCTCATTTATTTAAGGAATATACAGTCTTTTTTTTTTTCTTTGCTGTTATGGCTCATTTTCTAAAGTATTTATTTGGAACAAAACCTTAGATTTATGGTATGTTTAAGTGAGAGTTTTAATTTATATCTTACTTGATTTTTGATTGTAGCTTCAACTCTCTCTCTGGGAGATAACTGTAGTTAAGATATTAGTTAATTTAATGTGACCTTTCAACTTTTGATGGTGGTTGATCACAAGTTATTAAACTTAGCCTTTCTCCTATTTTGGGATCATCTAATCACTTTTTATTTTTATAATGTTTTTTTTTATCAGTAAATTTGTACTTTTGTAATGACTGAAAACTGGAAAGGCAAAATTATATATGGTGGACTCTTATAAAGTCAAAACCAACATTACAACTTATCCTTTATGGCATGAAGAAATTCCAAACTTTATATTTCTCGCCTTCCAGTTATGGATTGCTCTGACCAAGCAGCTTAGGAGAACTCTGCCAAGTATTTTTTCTTTTTATCTGAGTGTAAGACATGAAAATTTTTCCTGTGTACCTGTAGGGCAGAAATTATTAAATACTTGTAAGGTAACCCATTAAATTTTAAAACTACTAAAGTTATCTCTATAGTTAAGAGACATTATAAGAACATTATATCATAACTTAAGGACACATTTTATGTATGCATTATGCAGATTCAGTTCCTTATTGTAAACAGTTCTTTTTCCCACTGGTATCTAAGACTTACCCAGTAGTTCACTTATTTCAAGCTATTATTTCATACAACAAAATTTTAGAGCAAAGGAATACTAATCCTCACTTGGAGTTCTATGTCATTTAATATGTTGACATCATTTGATATGCTTGATATGAGACTTACCATTTATAAAATAGACTGAAGAAAGGTCATCATTGCAATGAATCCAAAATTAAGTATTATTTGCCCAGTCGTAAGGAGAATAACATGGAAAATACCTGATAAATGTGTCAGGAAATCAGTAAGCTTTGAATGCTGGGCATCAGGTACATGTTAGTTTTATCTCAGGGATTCAAATTAACAAGTAGGTACAAGTTTTATTTAAATAGGCTATAATTAATCTATGGATCTTTTTGTTTTTCCTCTCAGTGAAAGAAATGAGTATTGTAAAAATTCCCACTTTCCCACTTTCCCACTTTCCCACCCCTCTAAGAAAGGTGATCAGTGTGATTTCTCAGTTACTGGCTTTTATTGTCATGATAGGTTGTATGAATTAAGTATAAACATTTTTATTGTTTTTTATTAATTTGATATTCATATTCCTGTATGTTATACATATAACTCATCATTTTGTTAAAGACAATTTAAAAAATATTATGACTGCTAATTATTTTAAAACATTAAAGTATATATTAATTTTATTAGCTTCCTTGAGTACTCGAAAGATCAGCAACAATTTCTTTATTCAGTTTCTTTTGTAATTTTTTTTTGGTTACTCTTCTGTATTTTTTTTTCTTTGTATTAGTTCATTTTATCTTTTACAAAATAAATTAAGGAAAAAGTTAAATTTGGGATTATATTAGGCACATTTTTTCTTATTTAATAAACCCCTTTTGAGCAATATTTTATGTGTTATTTTGTTTTCAATAGGGATTTGTCTTGGCTGTCACTATGATACGTGAAGCAGTTGATGAATTTCGGCGTTTCCAGCGAGACAAGGAAATGAATTCCCAGTTATATAGCAAGCTTACAATAAGAGGTTGGCAAAGATACTTTTAATCATATGTAGCATTCCTTTGGTCAATACTGAGTGGTTTTGTTATATAAGAAGATTTTAAGTGGTAGAAGAAATAAATATAAAGAATTTGCCCCAATTTTTGCTCAAAACTATACCTCTAAGGTTGATGATGACTAAATGGTCTCATTGTCTTAAATAAGAGACATACTACTTTGTTTTAGGCTTTTAGTCATTACACTGCATAAGTTTATGTAACAGTATATAAATATATATGTACATGTGTTTGTGTACATATACTCACATGTTTGTTATAATATGTATATTTTGTTATTTGTATTTAATGTACTTGTACCTTTGTGTACATATCTGTTGGTTTTCACATGCACACTAGCCTTTCAAGCAAATATGTACCTTATTTTAGTATATATGCTGTCAAAGCAAGCACAAATATGTATCTTATATAAAGTAATATTTAATTATATGTTGCTTAGCCCCTTAGCATTTGAAACAATTGTCAAAAAACCATTGTTTTAAAATCATGCACTTTTGTAGTTAGGGTCTTCACTAAGAGCTTTGACTCTTACCAACATAGAATTCTTTTAGTTTAGTTTTCTAACTTGGACAAATAAGAAGCAAACATTATAAAGACAGTTGGAAGGGCTTGTTTGAAGCAGGCACAGTGAAATCAGGAAGCCTTTTACTTAAGTTTGCATCTCATTGTTCCCCTTAAAATGTTCATAATATGTTTTTTGTCTTCATATCACCGTCATTTCCTAACACATCCCTTTTTCTTAGGCAGAACTAAGCAACTCTTCAATCAAATCTGATGTGCATGCTACATGTTTTTGTTGTCTTCTCTCTTTGCAAAGAAAGGAGGGAAGTGATTCTCATCTCTCTTTGGGTACAAGCTTGATCGTTTTAATTTCATAGTATTCAGTAAAATTTTTTTTATTACTCCTATTTCCATTTCCATTTCTGTTGTTTTCTGCATAACGAACCAGAAAGTTGTCGTGCTCGCTTTACCTTGTGTCAGTCTTCCCATGACTATGTGTCCTTCATATCCATTTTTTACAGCGTAGTAATATTCCGTTACGCTCCAGTACCACCATTTGTTCAGCTCTTCCTTATTTGATAGCTATTTATTTTGTTTACTGCTTATTACTATAAAAATGTTGCTATAATTTTTTTTCTCTTTACTTGCACAGTCACTGTCCTAGTGTAGGCCCTCATTATTTCTTGGTTGGATAGATTGAAGTAGTCTTTTAATAACTTCCAACTACAATTACTAAAGGGTAGTTCTGACCAAGTCACCCCCTTCTGTAGTGAACTCCAGCAACTCCTTATACCTCTAGGATGAGATATGAAGTTCTTTGTCTTTTTTTTTTTTTTGAGGCAGGGCAATTGGGGTTACATGACTTGCTCAAGGTCACACGGTTAGTAAATGTATCCAGTGTCTGAGGCTGGATTTGAACTCAGGTCTTCTGCCTCCAGGGCTGGTATGGTACTCTATTCACTATGCCACCAGGCCGCCCCAGTTCTTTGTCTTTTAAAACTTCACAACTTTCCTTCAGCCTGGCCCTGCTTTATCTTTTCATTCTTCTCTTTATTCTCTGGTACACTGCAGTCCAGGCATACTGGCCTATTTAGTTAACTTCTCTATGCCTTTCTTTGTATTAATCATGCCACATGTCTTAGAATGCTCTATTTTCTCACCTCATCCTCTTATAATCTTGGTTTCCTTCAGGATTCAGGCCAAATACCTTGTTCTGGAATCCTTTCTTGGTTCCCCAGGTTAGAGCTTTCCTCTCTAAATTGCTGCCTATTTACTCTGTATGTATCCAAGTAGGTGCTTAGTTATTTGCATGTTGTCTTTCTCTTTAGAATATAATCTCCTTTAGGTCTGGTTTTGGCCTTCTTTTATATCCCCCATGCTTAACTTTGTTACACAGTACAATACACAGTAAATATGTAATAAATTTTTATTGATTGATTGTTATCTATGGGACCTTTCTTTTATGGGACCTTACCTTCTTGTAGTTTATGCCTGAGATGAAATGTCTTGCTCAAAGCGTATAGGCACTTTAGTTACCTATTTTAGCTTTAGGGCAGGGGCTATCTTTATTTTTTTCTTTTCTTTTGGAGGGGCAATTGGGGTTAAGTGACTTGCCCAAGGTCACACGGCTAGTTTTGTTTTACGTGTCTAAGGTCAGATTTGAACTCAGGTCCTCCTGACTCCAAGGCTGATGCTCTATTCACTGCCACCATGTTGCCCCAAGGGCAGGGGCTATCTTACTTCTGCGTTTATTTTCTTGTGCTTAGCACAGTGCTTGCCCCATATAAGTATTTAATAAATGTTTGTTCATTCCATTCATTTATTCATAATTGCAAATTGCTAAAATGGTTGAACTAATTCATAGCTCAGTTAACAGTTTATTGAATGCCTGTTTCTCTAAAACCTTGAGAAATTTATAGTCCATTATAGAGAGAACTCATGTAAAATATGGTGAAACATTTTTTAAAAAAGTTTGAAAGGGAAGAACTTTAGAAATAAATTCACTGAGGTAGAGCATCTCATTGCTAGAAGAAGTCAGATAAATTCCTGTATAAAATATAATTGCCTTGTCAGAAACTCCAAATCATTTGTAAGTTTATTTCCGCTTGACTGCTTAGATTATGATTATTTAAACTGATTGAGAGATCATTTCCTGGTGTCATGATTCTGCTACTCAAATTACATACTCAGAAAGCTGGAGAAAAATGCAGGTAAAAATACTTAATAACATTTTGCTTTTGGATGTTTTTGAAGGTCTCAAGGCTTTGTGAATCCTCAAAGTACTATGAAATGAGTTAATAACAGAAATTTTAATAGCTTGATTCTAATAAGGAAGGCCTTAGTTGCTCTTTAGTTTGAAAATGAAATTATAGATACACATGGCAAAGCTAGTGTAGAGGCTTTGGTTTTTTTTTTGTGTGTGTGTAAATTAATGGTGAATAGCAAGGTCTCAAGTAGTAAAATGAAAAGAAATACCTAATTTCTGCTCTAAAAAGTAATTAACTTTAAAAGATTTTTCTTTGCCTAGGTCAAATTTTTGTTCACATATTTGATTTTATTTTTAATTTTATTCTTAAAATGTTGATTTTTATAAGTGTACCGAAGATTTGTACACACAATAGGTGCTTAAATATTTGTTGAATGAAATGGATAAATAATTTATTGTTTTTTAAATTGCATTAATAGTAGTCTCTTGCTTTGCTCTAGCTTCTTTTTGTACTTAATTGTGGGCTGTGTATTTGACTCCAGGGGTGATGCTCTATTCACTGTGCCACCTAGCTGCCCCTCATTTTTTTATATTTTAAAACATTAGGATTCCTCTCATGTTGAAGAAGGGTTTTTATTTGCAGCTGACAATTGATTTTTCTGTGGTTGATTTTCCTTTTTGTGGACTAGCCATGTTATTTGCTGCTTCCTGTCTCTCTCTTTCCCTATAATTTGATGATTTTGTGCTTCATTAGTATCACTAAAAGAGAAGGTGTGCTAAGTAAGGAAGATGAAAATAAATTTTGCTACTTGTTTATCACCTGCCAGCAGTTTTGGCAGTAGAGAGAGTGTTGAAGTGATTAATTTATTTTTGAATTATTAGAGGAATTAGTTTTAAAAAAATTGCCCTTTTTTCTTTTCTTTTTTTTTTCTTGTGAGGGAAATTGGGGTTAAGTAACTTGCCCAAGGTCACACAGCTAGGTTTTTGTTTGTGTGCATTAAGTGTCTGAGGCCGGATCCGAACTCAGGTTCTTCTGACTCCAGGGCCGACGCTCTACTCACTGCTCCACCTAGTCGCCCCAAAATTGCCCCTTTCTAATAAGCAAAATTCAGCAATATAAATTGGGTATCTTGTTTGCAATGACCATTTGTACAGTCTTCTACATTATAGGCAGGTAAATAGGGAAATTTTTGAGTTGTTAAGTTTATGGATGATTAAATTCTACAAATCTGGGTTTAAAGAGGTTATTTTTAAAAAAAAATGTCTTTTTAAATTTAGGGCTTAGATTTGAATTAACACTGTGGTATCATTTCTTCCCTAGATAGTAATTATTATTTTCCTCAAATGTCAGGGGTTTCTTGAGTATATTTTCTGGCTTACACTTCTTGAATATCACCAGTGCCCTGAATATTATTTGGGAAGCATAAAAGTTGTTTCCATATGTTTAGACACAAAATGAACCTTATATTTAGAGGAGAATTTACGTATAATTGGTTTTCTGATAGTGGTTGTAGTCATTGTAGAACATAAAAAGATTATTTTCTTCATTATTTTGTATTTCAGAACCTTCAGTTTATATTTATTCTAAATATTAAGATCTAAAAATATTTTAATTTTAGTTTACTATAACTTGCTAAAATTCTTGGTTTGTCTTTTTGTAGTTTTTGATTTTGAAATTATGAGATCTTTTGAGGAGACTTACAATTTTTATAAGTAATAATTATTCATTGGAGAATTTAGAGATTACTAAAGCCATCTTAGGTATCTTTTAACAATATATCTGATGAGTCTTTTCTATTCTTATGTTATTCGTTTTGAAGTAGTGCTTCTATTTTCTATATCCATATCTCTTACTAGTTAAAGCTGTAGGTATTGAAGAACATACTTTTAAGATAAGTTACCTAATGAATGAAGGTTTCTAAATTTTATTACAAAGGCTTTTATGCAAGCTATTAGACTATTCCAATAGCATTCTTAGGTGTTTTTTTTTTTTAACTTCCATGCTGTTTCTTCTCTAATCCATTTTTCAGCTAGTCTCTTCAAGTGCTATAAAATTTTAGAAGACTGAGAGAGCTGTCAGAGAGGAAGAAAGCAAAGAGAGATAAGTGTCACAAAACACAGGAAAGCAAGAGTGTTTAGTTAAGTCCACAAGCATTTATTAAATGCTTACTCTATGCCAGACACTGTGCTAAAGCACTGAACATACAAAGAAAGGCTAAAAGAGTCCCTGCCCTCATGAAACTCATATGGGAAAGACAAGTTATACATAACTATGTACATATAAGATATGTACTGAGTAAATTCTAGTAATCTCAGAGAAATTGTCCTAGCAGTGGGGGAGACTGATAACACCTCTTGTAGAAGGTAGTATTTTTAGCTAAGTCTTGAAGGAATCCAGGGAATGCAGGCCTGTATAATAGCCAGTAAAAAGTCTTAGGAGGGAGGTTGGAGGCAGAGCCAAGATGGTGGAGTGGAAACAGCGCGTCCAAGCCACTCTGCCCCCAGATTTTCTCCAAACTGTGTGAAAGGGGACTCTGAACAACTTCTGGAGCCCCAGCACCCACAGAACAACACAGAGAAGCTAACCTCCTGCTGAGGACAGCCCAGCAGCCCTGCAAGAGGGACCAGAGCAGCAGTCTGGGAGCCGGCAGCGCACAACGCACAGAGCGCGGGGAGCCGAGCACAGGTTTGGTCCGCCTGAGTTGTGGTTTTAGCCCCAGGGCGGCAGGGCCAGCAACCAGATGGAGGGACCCCAGAAGCTGTGGTGATTCCAGAATTATCAACATAGACATGCCTAGGACAAAGTGAGAGGTTAGTACCCTGTGGACTTTGGGACCAGTATTTGGGGAATGCATTGGCTTCCTCCCCTGGGGGCTAGAACCCTCTGAGGAGACACGCCATTTTGTAGTTTTCAGAGGCAGCTCCAGCTCCTGGCTTGCGAACTGTAGGGAGATCCAGCGATCAGTCTTGGGGGGTAATCGCTCTTGCTTTAACCTACCTGGATCTGGATTGTGATCTGGGGTGGAGGTTGTGGGTGGGTTTCCAGCTTGCCAGAAATGGAAGTTGACCCCCCCACACGTTCGGGACGAAAATTCCCCTATCTGGCTGCAAAGCCATAGTGTGGCAACAAGCCCAAAAGTCAAGTAATTAAGTGGCAACATGCCAAGGCAAAGGAAACAAATTAAACAGAAAAATGCAACCCTAGACTCCTACTTTGGGGGCAAGGAGGGTGGAAGCATGGAGCGGGAAGAGGACTGTGAGGTCAGAAATCCTGCTCCAAAAGCCCCAGGGGAAAACATGAGCGGGTTGCAGGCCATAGAGGACCTTAAGAAGGACTTTCAAAATCAAATAAGAGAAGTGGAGGAAAAATTGGAAAGAGAAATGAGAAGGATGCAGGAAAAGTATGAAATAAGGGTCAACAGCCTGACTGAGGAAAACAACACCTTAAAAAATAGACTAACTCAAATGGCAAAGGAGGCCCAAAAGGGCAGTGAGGAGAAGAATGCCTTAAAAAGTCGAATTTGCCAGATGGAAAAAGAATCTCAAAAGCTCACTGAGGAGATTCATTCCTTCAGAGTTAGGCTGGGGCAAATGGAAGCTAATGACTATGAGAAATCAAGATGCTGTTAAGCAGATCCAAACAAATGAAAGAGTAGAAGGCAATATGAAATATTTCATGGGAAAAACCACTGACCTGGAAAATCGATCCAGGAGAGACAATTTAAAAATTATTGGACTACCTGAAAGCCATGATCAAAGAAAGAACCTAGAAATCACCCTAAGAGAAATTCTCAAGGAAAATTGCCCTGATGTTTTAGACCCAGAGGGCAAAAGAGGTTGAAAGAATCCACTGATCACCTCCTGAAAAAGATCCCCCCAAAAAAACTCCCCAGGAATATTATAGCCAGGTTCCAGAATCCCCAGATCAAGGAGAAAATACTTCAAGCAGCCAGGAAGAAACAATTTCAATATTGTGGAAACACAATCAGAATAGCCCAGGACCTGGCAGCTTCTACACTGAGGGATCGAAGGGCATGGAATATGATATTCCAGAGGGCAAAAGAGCTGGGAATGAACCCAAGGGTTACCTAGCCAGCAAAACTGAGTATTTTGTTTCAGGGGAAAATATGGTCATTCAGTGGAATAGAGGACTTTCAAGCACTCTTGAGGAAAAAACCAGAATTGAAAAGAAAATTTGACATCCAGACACAAGAAGGAAGAGATGCCTGAGAAGGTAATCAGGGAAAAGAAATCAAAAGGAAATCAAAGTTGACCTATTTATATTCCTATATGGAAAAACAATAACTGTGACTGAGGAAATCTTTCTCACTGTGAAAATAATGGAAGAAGGGTGTATGGTCATGTGAATACATATGTGAATGTGTGTGTATATGGTTACAGTTATCTATGGATAGCGGGCATAGGTTGAATTTGTTGGGAAGGGAGTATACTCAAGGGGTGAAGTTGTGAGGTGAGAGAGGAAAGTGGCAAGAGGAGATGGGAGAGACAGGGTAGGGTAAACTATCTCATGTAGAGGAAGCAGGGGGAAGTGGTTGCAAGGGAGGGGGAAAATAGGAAGGCAAAAAAGGCAAAACCACATTCTCATTGAATTTGGTTCAGGGAGAGAATGACATACATACTAGGTGGGACATCTCAACCTACAGCAGAATGGGGGAAAGGGGGATGAGAGGAAGGATGATGGATGGGAGGGCATCCTTGGGGGGAGGGGAGGTTGGAGGTACCCACTATGGAAGAGGGACAGGATCAGGTGGGAAATGGACCAGGTGGGGGGGTGGGATGAGGGGGAGGGAATTATAAGCAGTCTTGTACAGTATATCTACTCTGATAATGTTTTGCATAGCTATACGTGTACAACATATACTGAATTACTTATCTCTCCAGAGGGAATGGGTCACAAGGGAGGAAGGAAATGTATCTGAAATCCAAGGTCTTAATATTAAATGTTTCAAATATGTATAAATACTATTATTAATACTCTTTTGCTTGTAATTGGGAGATAAGATGTGTAGGCATTGGGACACAAAGATTCACCTTCCTCTAATGGAGAGGTCGAAGGAGGTGTGGGAGAGGATAGGGGAGAGAGCAGATTGGAGGAAGTGATGTCTTGCGGGATTGCTGTTCTCAGAGGTTGGGTAGGGGAAAAACGGGTGGGGAATGATTGTAACTCAAAATCTGGCGGAGATGAATGATGTAAAACAGAAGTTAATAAAGCATTTGTTTAAATAAAAAAAATAATCGATTAAAATGGAAGAGGTTAGCAGACTGAATTAGAAAGTTAGAAAGCAGATTGTGACAGTATGTGACATAAAAAATATACTTAAAACATTCACAAAAATTTGAAGTGAAGAGCTAGAGAATTTATCCTTCCTCAGGGTATTTCAAAAAAAGCAAGGGTAGTAATCATGCTGTTAGGCAAGGCGATCATTAAAATAAACACGGTTAAAAGAGATTAAAAAAAAAGTCTTAGGAGAGGGGGGTGGCTAGGTGGCACAGTGAGTAAGAGTGCCGGCCTCGGAATTGGGATGACCTGGGATCAAATCCGGCCTCAGAAAATGAGCACCCACACACAAATAATGACTAGCCATGTAACCTTGAGCAAGTTACTTAACCCCAATTGCTTAAAAAAAAAAAAAAAAAGTCTTAGAAGATAGCATGCCCTGTATGAGGAACAGGCAGGAGTTACTGGATCGCAGAGTATATGAATGTAATGAGACTGTAAAAGGTGGAAAGGAGCCAGATTATAACCGCTTTGAAATCCAAACAGGATTTTATGTTAGATTCCAGATTAATAGGGAGAGACTAGAATTTATTGAGCAGTAGAGTGAAATAGGGAGATCTGCTTTTTAGGAAGATCAATTTAGCTGATGAGTGGAGGATTGATGGAAGTTGGGAGAGACTTTTGAGGCAAGGAGATATACCAGAAGGCTATTGTGATATTCCACGAGTGAGGTGATACCAGACTGCTTCAGAGTAGGATTGAGAAAAGGTCATCAGATTAGGTGATAAAAGGGTCTTCAGTAATTTGAAGAATTTCAGTGATTTGGGACCTGAGAGAATTAGAAGCAACACTAGTAGTTAACTTTTTTTTTTAGGAGTTTGTCTCAGAAAAGGAGGAGAAATATTGAATTCTTATTTGAAGAGACTATATGTCATGAGGATTTTTAGTGAGGGTTTTTTTAAGAGTGTTGGAGACCAGGGCATGTTTGTAGGAAGTACAGAAATAACCAGTCGATAAGGAGAGGTTTAAGGTGGGAGAAAGGTCTGGAGTGGAAGAGAAAAATTGTGACCTTGTAGGGGCAAACTTTAAGAGAAGATAGAATGAGTCATTCTTATGGAGATGGTAATTGAATTAATGGGATTAAATTATGTTATTGGGGTGAGGCTGGAGAGAGAAGGCATCCCACTATAGAACCTTGAGATATAACTAATGTAAAGCAATCGAGAGGATCAACATCTTTAAGGAATAATTTTATTTAGGAAGAGAATCAGAAAAGGTCAGTATGGTAGAAGTCATGAGAGAAAGATAATTTGGGAAATTCAGTAGGGTTAAAACCTAACTAGAAATCAAGTAGGAGTTAGAAAATATCTTTAGGGGGCGGCTAGTTGGTGCAGTTTATAGACCACTGGCCCTGGAGTCAGAAGGATGGAGGTCCTGAGTTCAAATCCGGCCTCACATACTTAACACTTACTAGCCCTGTGACCTTGGGCAAAGTCCCTTAACCCCTCCAAAAAGCAGAAAAAAAAAAGAGAGAAAAGAAAAAGAAAATATCTTTAGGGGAAAAAAACATCTTTAGAATTAGCTGTTAAATGTTAGTGGTTAATAAATTGTTAAGAAACTTAGGGAAACTTTCTTTTGAGTGGGTCAAATTCTAAAAGGCTGAGAAGTGAGGCAACAAGTTTAGACATGATGAAATCTTAGGCTTCTGTGGCTTATAGTAGTACAATGAAATAAGGCTTATATATTTAAAAAAATTCAGAAAATTTCGAACCTAATGATATTATAGACAACTTTTGGTGAAGAGTGTTGTTATTTTTAACCAATTTCATTTCATAATTGGGAACATAGTTAATGGATTACCATATAAATTCTTTTGCAACATTTTTTTCCCTTTATGGACATCATTTTTTGTATCATTTCAGTTCTTCATATTTTTGCTTTTCGGATGGGAGAATTTTGTTTTTAAATTCATATCAATTATCTTGTAAGTACCTTTTAAGTCTTGTCAAGTCTAACCATAGTCTAAATTTTGGTAAGAATAATGTATTGTACAGTGTCATAAGACTTAAATCTAAATCTGTGTAGATATCATCATATTTGTATTTCTTTCATTTTTGGCATTTGGAAGTTGAATGGTTAGATTAAGTGCAAGGGTTTGGAATCAGGAAGGCACATGCCTGGGCAGTTTGCTTAACGTCTCTCAGTGTGTGTGTCTTCATCTATAAAATGGTACTAACAGTAGTACTCTACCTCACAGATTTGTGGTTAGGATCAAATAAAATAACACATATTTAAAGTACTTTGCCCACCAGAACTATATAAATGGTAGCTCTTACTAGGTTTGTGAATGTTGGCTTTATTATGAAAATCAGCTTGTTTCTTCAGATTTCCTAATTTTATTCATAAGAGGAATCAGTGTTTTGTAACAATAGTTTTGTTTTTTTTTTTAACAGCATTTATTTTGCATACACTTTTCTGAGATAGACCTCTACTAGTCCTTTTCCCTTTCAGGAAATACTATAAAGAAATTCACTAGGGGCAGCTAGGTTGCGCAGTGAGTAGAGTGCTGGCCCTGGAGTCAGAAGGACCTGAGTTCAGAGCCAGCCTCCGACACTTAACCCACACAAACAAAAAAACCTAGCCATGTGACCTTGGGCAAGTTACTTAATCCCAATTGCCCTAAAGGGGCGGCTAGGTGGCACAGTGAGTAAGAGAGCCGGCCTCGGAGTTGGGATGACCCGAGATCAGATCCGGCCTCAGAAAATGAGCACCCACACATGAATAATGACTAGCCGTGTAACCTTGAGCAAGTTACTTAACCCCAATTGCTTTAAAAAAAAAAAAAAAAGAAAGAAATTCATTAGGCAGGGCTTTCTTAGTCCAATTGGCAAAGGAGGAAATTTACAGGGAACTGTTCTGTTAGAGTACACTTAAAAAAATGACCAAAAGGAACACCACAGAGAAGAAATAAGAATTTAAAAAGATGGGGATTAGACCTGTAATACATAAATACATGAAGGAACAAGCTCCATATACCAACATCTCTCCGATATTCCCCCTTTTCTCCTCTGACACTGCCACCATTCAGGTTCAGGGATTTATCACTTGATGCCTTGACTATTTCAATAGTCTGCTAGTGGGTCTACTTGCCTCAAGTCTTTCCTCACTCCAGTTCATCCTCCATTAGGCCACCAAAGTGATTTTCCTAAAACTCTAGTTTATGTCACCTCCATAGTCCATGAACTACAGGAACTCCCAGTTGCCTCTAGCATCAATTACAAAATCCTGTTTGGTATGCAAAGCCCTTCATAACCTAGTCTTTTCCTGCTTTCTCAATCTTCTTATGCTTTATTTCCTACCAGTAATTCCAGTCCAGTGACACTGGCCTTTTTGCTGTGCCATGAACAAGACCCTCTGTCTCTTGACTTCAGGCATTTTCCTAGCTGGCCCCCATGCTTAGAATGCTTTCCTCCTCATCTCCTTATAGTGCCTTCTCTGGTTTCCTTTAAGCCCCAACTAAAATGTTACTTTTAAAAATAAATCTTTCCCAACCACTCTTAATTCTAGTGCTTCCTTCTCTTAATTAGTTACTATTTATCCTGTATGTATAACATTGTGCATATTTATTGTTTTGCCCCCATTATTTTGTGGACTCTTCAAGGGCAGGCAGTGTCTTTTGCTTTTTTTTTTTTAATTCTAGTTTCTAGCAGAGTGCTTAGGTCATAATGAATATTTATTGAGTGAGTGACTAGTGCTTTTATTTAATATGTGTGTGTATATATACATATATAAAAATTAACGTTATTCTGTGTATATTTTTATAGATAGTTTACTTGCTATATCACTCCATCTCTTTCAATAAAACATTTAGGGGTGGCTAGGTGGCTCGCTGGAGTCAGGAGGACCTGAGTTCAAATGTGACTTCAGACACTTAACACTTACTAGCCATTGTGACCTTGGGCAAGTCACTTAACCCCAGTTGTCCTGCCTTCCCCCCACCAAAAAGCAGAAAAAAAAAATAAAACATTCACCTTCACATTCAGGGCTATTTAAGAACTAAGTTTCTAATAGCAGTGAAACTGGGGTCAGATACTGGAAAGTAGAGGAGAATTGAAGGGAAAAAATGACAGAATAGAGGCTCTCATCTCTTTGTCTACACATTTGCATCCATGTATAGCATAGATTTCTGTATCTGTGTATGTGATGAGACTAGAAGAGTCTATCTCCTTATTCATTTTGGTTTCAGTTGAGATTTAGAAATTCTTAGAATCCCAAACTAAGTTAGCATTTTTGTGTTTTTGTATACATTTATATAGGATATGTCCTTCAGGGAATCGTTAAAGGTAAAGCATTTAGTTTATCCATAAGAAACTTTGGAGTGTATTCTCTTGTGTAAGAGCATATTTGTTTTGGTTTATTTCTTATGTGTACTACTGATTGTTAAAATATAAAATATCTCTTAGCACATATGAGATATTTGTTAAGATTTCACACCATTGTAATTCCTTGCAAAATCTTTTATCTGGTGAGTGTGATGAATTAGTATAGATACTTATTTCAGTGTTTAGTTCTGCATCTTGCTTTAGGCAAAAGGCTTGTGCCTTGGTGGACTATAAAGTCTGGATGTGCAGCCAATACTGACAGCTTTTGGACTTTTTATTGGTAATTACACAGATGGTAAAGAGTATTTTAGCTAGTGAGATGTTTTTAGAGGGAAAATAGTTGGCAAAAATAATTTATGCAGTGAATAACATTCAATGTTTTGTCTCTGAATGTTTCTTTGCAAAGATATAATATTGCATTATTTCAGTGTTCTTCCTAATGCTATCTAATGATTCTTTCTTTTGACAGACCAGAGAAAGAATTGATTATAGGCTTATAGATTTACAAATTGACTATATTTGTTATTACTGAAGAATGTTTGGGTTTTAATTTTACAAAAATTGCCTGTTTTTCAAACATGTGAAATTCTTTCCGTCCCTTTTTAAACTGTAATATTATTTTTCTTTTTTCATTCTTTTATGCCTTTATGGCATAGAGATTGCCTCAGTGTATAATTTCTACTTCTTATTATCAGTTGACATGTTTACTTCTGCTTTTCTCCTCCTTTCCTTTTCTTTGTCTTAAAAGATGGTTTTCTTATACAAATAAATAGCCTTCCTTTAGGCTGAACTTATCTTCAGATATCACTTTGCTTTCTATATAAATGACATTTGTAAAGGAATTAGCACAGTGCCTGGCACATAATATGTGCTTATTCCTTTCTTCCCTTATAATTACTTGCCACTTCAGTTTTTAAAATAAATATGGATGTTTATTAATACTTGTGTGTACATGATATTGAATATACATATGCATACATGTGTTTTATGTGTTCATAGTTATGTACATACCCATGTCTCTATATGGGTATACACATATACATATATGTATATATGTGTATGTGTATACTAGAGATCTAATTGGTTTGTATCTCTTGAAGTATCTAGAAGACCAAAGCAAGCCAGTCACAATGATTCAAGTCAAAGAAATCTTTTAAAAATAAATATTCTAGGGGCGGCTAGGTGGCACAGTGAATAAGAGCACCGGCCCCTGGCGTCGGTATGACCCGGGATTGTCCTGGCCTCAGAAAATGAGCACCCACACATAAACAATGACTGGCCATGTAACCTTGAGCAAGTTACTTAACCCCAGTTGCTCTAAAATAAACAAACAAACAAATAAATATTCTAGGTATTTTTCATAGTGCAGAGCTCTACTTAGACATCTATTACCCATACTTCAGGCCCTTATCACTTCTTATCTAGATTATTGCAACCACCTACTAATTGGTTCCTTGCCTTGGGTCTCTAACCCATGTCAGCATATCCTATACACTGTTGCTAATTTTCCTTAGGTGCAGAATTGACTGTGACTCCTGGTTTGGTCAACTCCAGGGGCTTTTTGTTGGTTCTAGAGCAGAGTATAAATTCATTTATTTAAGTTTTAAAGCCATGTACAACCTGACCCTCACCTATCTTTCTAATATTATTGGATATTTCTCTCCCTCCAGCTGCTTTCAGATCCAGCCATACTGGTCTGTCTATTTTCACACAGGATCCTTCCTTTCCCTTCTCTCCACCTTTGTAGCCTTCCAACCTTTTGGAACATGTTTTCCTCCTTCCCTCAGTCTCCTCCTTCTTCTAAGACCCATCTCTAGCACCATAGTTATAAAACCTTTCCTGATCCTCTCTAATAGCTGATGCTCTCCCTCCCAAACCATTTTTTTATAATTATTTTATTTATATTTATTAACTTTATGTCTGTGCTCTCTCTATTGTCTTCCCCATTAAAATGTGACCTCCATATCAGTAGTGAAGTAAGTGCCTGGCACATAGTATGTGCTTAATATATATTTGTTGATTTACAACTTTTTAATTTATGAGTTGTTAGATGATAAACTTAAACTCTATGCCTAAAAATAAGTAACCTATTTGACAGGAGTAATTTGGCTATATATTTCTATTTTTTTTTCAGGTTTTGACAAACTTGGTGACTTGCATTTAAAAAAAATTAATTTCTTGTTTAAAAATATTTGGAAGAAACTGAACCTATTTTTAGGGGAAAGAGATAGTAAAGAGTCGGGTTGATGAGGGTGGGAGTGAGAGAGAATAAATTAGAGCACTGTCTTAGAGAATGCAGAAAGGGAAATCATATGTCTTAATTTTAAGTAAAGCAAAGAAAATGGAGTATGTAGACATTACACTAGCAACCTTGACTTTGACCTTTGGCAAAATTCTATAATGTATTATTAAAGGAATGCTTAGTAAACATGTAGAAAATAAAGGGGTGTTAGGAGGTGAGAACAGTATGACTTCTATAAGAACATGCCATACTAATCAATTTTTTTTCTTTTATAGCAGTTATTAAGCTTGTTGATTAGGGGAATTATATTGATTGCATATATTTTTGCAAGCACCTGATAAAATCTCATATGCAGTTCTTCTGGAAAAAATGGAACATGAGATAGATAGAAATACTGAAAGCTGTATTTATAATTGGTCAGATGGCCAGATTTATAGAATAACCATTTATGGAAACACTTTGGGAAGTAGTTTCCTGGGGGAATGACCTAGAAATCTGTGCTTAATCTTGTGTTATTTAACATTTAGCACCAGTAACTTAGATAAAGGCATAGCAGCTTTGAAGATGACAGGCTGAAAGGCTTGAACATTAGGCCAGATCTTAAGAGAATAAAATTTAGCAATGATAAATGTAAGGTCTTTTACTTAGGTCCAAAAAATCAAGTTCTTAAGTATAGTGTGGGGGAGGAATAATTTCATCTGGGGAAATCTGATAGTTTTAATGTACTTTGCACAGTATGAGTTAACAATGTGATTTGACATCCAAGAATGCTAATTCAGTCTTTTGCTGCATTAAGAGACATAACTTCAGGAACCAGGATGCATGGGTCCCCTGTATTCTTCTCTAGTTAGACCACAATAGGACAAATGTGTTGAGTTGTGAGTATCTTGTTTTAGGAAAGACTTCGATAATCTGGAGTACTTAAAGAAGAAGGCATCCAGGATACCAAAGGACCATGTTGTATGATTATTTTTTGGTGGAACTGGGGATATTTATTTTTGAGAAGAGGATGCCAAGGAGGACAATATGATGATTTTTTTTTCTTAAGTTATTTCAAAGATTCATATGGAGACAGGTCAAATTTTCCCGAATGACCTTAGAAGATAGAACTAAGAGCAATGAGTAGAAGTTTTGAAGATGAGATTGATGTTTGATGTAAGGAAAAACTTCCAAATGAGTTAAGGTATACAAAAATGAGAAGGGTTGCCTCAGGAAATAGTGGATTCTTTGTTGTCTTGAGATCTTCAAACTAAAGTTGAATGGCCATGTTTTGGGAATGTTGAAGATTTTCTTTTTCTCCAGGTTTGGTTCACACTAGATGGCAGCCAAATCCTTCAACACTGAAATTCTTTTACATTTATAGAGCATAAGCTATATCTTGTTTATTATCGCATGAATATTAAGTTAGTGTGTGTAAAGACATTTAGATCTTAGTGGTGTTTATTGAACATTCTTTGCTATGTTACTGTATACTCTATGTAGTTAAAATACTCAGCTTTTGAAGATTATTTGCTTCTCATACTAAATAGTTTTCTAAATTAATGCTTCTTGTTTTCAGCATAACATCTTGCAGTTTTTATCAGAAACTTGTATGAAGACATAGCTTTGATATTTGCAGATGATAAGCTAGAAAGGGTAGCTGATAAAGATAGATGACAATCAATATACATTTATTAAGCTTCTGTGTGACATCAGTGGATCTGGAATGTGGACCATATATCTAAGATAAAATGGAATAGAAGAATATACAGTCCTACTGTAGAGTTAAAAGACAATTGCATATAATAAAAATATTTCACCTTCGTTTATTTTCACATTTGCAGAGTGCTTTCCTCAGAATAACTTTGAATATAGGTAGTACAGATTTTTTTTAATAGATGAGGGAATTGAGGCTCTGTGAAGTTGTGACTTGCCAGTTATGGTTTGAAGAAGTTTCTGAACTCAGATCTCTTTGCTCTAAGACTAGCATCCATTATGTTGTACTTATTCACTTACATGTTACAGGATAAGAGGCAGCTAGAAAACGTTTGGTGTGGGTTTTAATAGACTTCAGGATCAGTATGATTCAGTAATATGATATAGCATTCCAACAAGGCAAAGCAAATAATGTAGAATCCACAAGGGAAGTGGCAGTCCTGCTGTACTGTGTTGGGTATCACATAATAATAATAATATTCACATCTATCTTCTCTAGAGAGATATAAGAGAGAATGGTGACTGTCATGATGTGAATATTTGTTTTGTTTTGTTTTTGATTTTTGGAGGGCAGTTGGGGTTAAGTAACTTGCCCAAGGTCACATGGCTAGGTTATTTTTGTTTGTGTGTGGTAAGTGTCTGAGTCCAGATCTGAATTCAGGTCCTTCTGACTCCGGGGCCAGTGCTCTACTCACTGCGCCACCTAGCCGCCCCATGATGTGAATATTTGAAACCTACCATACAAGAATCTGTTGAAAGATCTGAAGTTAAGTCTGGAAAATAGAAAACTTGAGGTGTGATAAACCATCTATAGAAATTTGAAAGTCTTTAATGGGGAAAAAGGGATTAGATTTGTTTTGCTTATCCCAGGTGCTAGCATTTGCAGTGTGGCACATTTGATCTCATTTTAAGGGAAAATTTAGTAATTACTGGAGCAATCCAGAAGTGGAATTGGTTCTATCTATAGGAAGTGGGTTTCTTCTCATTAAAACTGAAATGACACTTATTGGAACTTGAAGAAGAGATTTATGCTTCTGGTATGAGTTGAACTGGACATCCTACAAGGTTCTTTCTAAGATTTTGTAATTTTGTATTTCATCTACTATTTACTACTAGATTTTTCTTCTTTGTGTCATCAATCAATCAAATGTTTATTTACTAAGCTAGGTAGTATAGTATATAGAGTTCTGGACTTGAAGGCAAGAAGACATGAGTTCAAATCTAGTCTCAGACTCTTACTGATTTTGTGACCCTGGAAAAGTCACTTAACTGCTCTTTGCCTCAATTTCCTCATTTGTAAAAGGGATGTCATAATAGTACTCACTTTCCAGGGTTGTTGTGATAATCAAAACAGATAATATTTATGAAGCACTTAGCATAGTATCTAGCACATATGGTAGAAATTTAATAAATCCTTTCTTTGACTTTTTCTTTCCCTCCCACTCTTGCTGGGTACTGTACTTGATATCATGTAGAGGATAATGCACAACAGATATAAGGTAACCTTATCATATAAGGTAACCTTATTATATAAGGTAACCTTATCATATAAAGTAACCTTTTCATATAAGGTAACCTTTTCATATAAGGTAACCTTTTCATATAAGGTAACCTCAGTACTTGTTCTTGACTATTTACTCTTCCTTTCAACCTCCATCCCTGTATGTTTGGTATGCAATATAGGTAGGTGTTTACTGAACAAACCTTTTCTCATTAAATTTTAAAATTCATCAAATAATTAAGCACTTACTGTATGTAGTATACAATGTACAGAATTCTGTTAAGGCAGGATCACTGTCATAGAGCTTGCAGTATGGCAGGGGAATACTAAGTTTACAGATTTTTTACTTTATTGTATAATGTTATTAAATGTTTTAAATACAAAGCAAATTGCTATATTGTAAAATACCACCTAAAACTGGGTGATATTTATATGGCTATTTTATTCTACTGTAGTATGCTATCAATTTTTATTAATATTATAGTATAATATGCTTATGCATATATATGCACATATTGCTACTTAAACCTTTATTTTGGTTTACTTATGAACCATAACCTTGGGTCATTTCCATGACTATAGGAGATCATGTTTCAAATTTTAAAAATAATATATTTACATTGTACTTAATGGCATTTTTTGACAGGACTATGAAATTAAGTAATATATGAATTACTGAAGATGTATTTCTCCTACCTGTTAGATTATTCCTTCTCAGTTTTCTTTGAGATGGGAAATGGATGATGGTTAGAGACAATGTAAGTTTGGGTGTCACCCAAATGTCTCTTCTGGGCCACTTTTCCCCTTTTATAATAACACATTTATGTAAAACTTTAAGGTTTGCAAAGCACCTTATATACATTATCACAATTGATCCTCACATCATCCCTTCAGGGTAAGTACTATAGGTATCATAGATTCAAAAAGTGAAACACAAAGAGGATAAGTGACTTGCCCATTGTATGACTACAGGTCAATCTAAACTCCTTTTCTCATACACTTTCTACTGCATTCTTCTCCATGGGTTCAGTTGCCACCCTTTATACAAGTGACTACCAAATCTCTTTATAAATAGCTCATCCTTAACACTAACCATTTTATCTCCACTTATATATTAGGCATATTCACCTGGATGTCCTACCAGGGCATCAAGCTCACTATGTTAAAAAATGAACTCATAATATTCTTTCTTAAGACTTACCTCTCCTTCAAACTTTGCTGTATCTTTTGTTTGTGCTGCTGAACTCTAAGTTGCTCATGTTTTAAACCTGGAAATCACTTCTGTTTCTGCTTTCATTGGTCTTTACCCATGTGCTAGTCACCGTTCTTCACTCCTCAGATTACTGAATTTTCCTGCATGAGAATATACTCACCTTGCTTATTAGCTAAAATAAAAAGGATGTATGATTCCAAACTTTCTTTCACACTTCTGAACCTCTGTATGTTTTCTCTAATAATCTGTTTCCTTCCTGGGAATCATTTTTTGACTCGCCTTTCCCTTCTCCCCAACCTAGTGTCCAATCTATCAGCAAGGCTGTTTCAATCTACTTCTAGTATCATTCTATTTTGTCTTCTTTTCCCCATTCTCAATACTTCCCCTCTAGTTTAGGTACTTATCACTTCTTCCCTAGAATAGTTTAATAGGCTCCTAATTAGTCTTCCAATCCTTGGTTCTTTTCCCTCTTGATAGAGTGAGACAGGAACTGTTTTGAGCTGCTGGGTTGGGAAAGTGAATAGTGCCTTTACTTCTTTTTCTTTGTTCTACGCTAATCTTGGGCAACCGTTTATGACCTTCTGAACTTCAGGAGGTGATGAAAGCAGTGAGTGCCTCAGCTGACTTTAGGGAGAATAACTGTGGAAGATCTAGCAGAAAGCTGTGCCTTGGGGGACTTTGGGAGGACTCCAGGAAGAATATAGGACTTCTGGGCCAGACTCTAGTGGGAGGATACTGTCAAGAAAGTTTACAGACTTTAAAACTATGTATATGTTTGCATGAATTAACATGATGTTATATACATATACATAACTATGTATATGTTTACATGATGATAATTATTTCTGTCTGGTTCAGTTATACTCTGAAGAGAGTTTTTCACTGGACCACCAGAGGCCATACTTGGGAGGACCTGAGCCACTATTTTCTTTACTACTTAGACTTTTACCCCAGTCCTTTTCTGTCCTGTGTTTATTGACTCTTTTGTGGCCCCCTCTCCGGCTTGGGAAAACTAAAATCAATACTACCTACCATTGTTTCTGGAAATGGCATGTCAGTAGAATTCTACATTATTCCAGAATTGTGAATTCTTAGACAAGAATGCTATTCATTGGCCTCTCTTACTCATGTGTGTTGTTGTCTCTGTTATAATATGAGCTCCTCAATGGCAGTGATTGTCTTTTTTTGTATGTGTATCTCTAGCTATTCTGGGCTAGCACTATGATAGGCCAGTCTAGGCTCCAAGGTTAAAATGAATGAATCAGTCAGGGACTATAAAGTATGATTCAATCCAACTTTACTAATAATAGATTAAAAGAATCAGTTTAAGAGGATATGAGATCTTAATTCTCTACAGTCTGGCTTCTGGTCTCATTATTCAACTGAAACTTCTTTCTCCCAAATTACTGATAATCTATTAATTGCTGAACCCAATAGCCTTTTCTCATTCCCTATCCCTCTTGGTCTCTTTGCAGCCTTTAATACTGCACCTTTGATAACCCCCAGCTTTTAAAATTTCAGTAACACTGCTCTTTCCTGGTTCTCTTACTACTGATTTCACTGTTCCTTCTCAATTTGGTTTGCTGGATCTTTATCCAGCCCACTTGGGTGCCCCACAGGGCTCTGTGCTAGACCTTGTGCTTTTCCTCTATATTATTTCACTTGGTGATTTCTTCATCTCCCATGGATTTAATTGTAATTTCTATGCTGATGATTCTCAAACCTATTTATCAAGAACTAACCTCTCTCCTATTTCCAACTGCAGATCTGTCATCTCAAATGTATTCTAGATGTCATTTTAAACTCAACATGTCCACAACTGAACTCTTTATTTCCCTCAGGCTCCCCACCCAACATTTCTCCCTTTCAAACTTCTCAATTATTGTTGGAAGACACCAATGGAGAAAACTTTTGAGAGTGCCCATGTCAGTTATCAACCTAATTTGAAGAACTATCTGAACCAGAAGCACCAAAAAGGGAGGGAGGGAGGGGGAGGGAAAAGAGAGAGGGGAGAGAGAGAGAGAGAGAGAGAGAGAGAGAGAGAGAGAGAGAGAGAGAGAGAGAGAGATTGGGGAGGTTAGAAGAAATGTGGAGTGAAGAAAAAAAATGAACTTAAATGGCAAAATAGGAAACCTAGTTATTTATGTGAGATAAGAACTATGCCATATATAGCTGTCTATTTAGAATGAAAAGGTAGTTGAGGAAGAGAAGTGTTGCATTAAGTATTTCAGTGCTATAATTTGTGTGTATATATATGTATATATGTGTGTATATGTATGTATATATACATAAACACACATTTGACATTACCTTGGTATTACATACACAATATATATACATGCCCACACCTTTGTTATTATTACCTTGATTTGTTTGTGTTTTAATAAGTCATAGTGTTTTTTGGATATAGCAAATAGTACATATGTAGTTTTAAAGACATTTGGGTCATGTATAGAAATCCAGTAATTTATCCAACTAAAAGGATTTATTTACAATCAATTTGTAATAAAACCCCACTAAACTAATTAGTAGTTAAAAAGCAGTTTTGTTCTTTCAAGGGCCCATAGTGTCACAGAAGAAAATATAAAACTGCTCAAAGTAAACATGGTGCTACATTTTTTAAAAAGGCAGAATTTGAGGAATAGTTTCATAATCAACTAAAAACTTTAGTTTGACACATTGCCAATCAGAAATAGTTCTGCCTTATATTTGATGATTTACACTTTGCAAAATACTTTCTTGTATATTTTCTCATGTGATTCTAACAATAACTGTGAAGGAAGTAATTGTTAAAAAAAAGAATAGAAAGAACTTTTATATTTACCTCACAGAGTTTTTGTGTGGATATGAAATATTTTGAAAACCTTAATGTGATACATAAATGTCACTTTTTTATTTAATGTCAGCCTCATTCTCATTTTAGAGGAAACAGATTCAGAGAGGTTGTGACTTGTCCAACACTACACGTTACCTTGCAGAAATCAGAAACTTTCATGCTGGTAACTGAGATAATATCCACTTAGTTTAGTTTCTTCCCTTGCTTTAAAGTTAAGGAAACTGAAACCCAGAAAAATGATGGTCATGTAGTTACTGATTGACAAGAGACAGGATTTGAATTCAAATCTTCTGATAGCAACTTGGTATTCTTTTTACCATACCATGTTACATTGATGGTGTTTGAAATTCAACTTCATCTATATTTTGAGGGAGAGATGTTTCAAAGATAAAATTTAATGAAAAATACATAAAACCACATTTGGGAAGGAGGTGTCTCTAAATTTGCATGTCTCCCCTTTCTTTTGAGCTGCAATTCTGCTTTGCTCATAGAACACAGCACCTTTTTTGATGCAGGCACACCCTGCTAGATGTTCCTTTGCCCATGTCTCCCATGTCTCCCTACCCCATAGTTCCCAAGTTTTTCAGGACTTAGAAGCCAAGAAAGATATTCAGATCTTGATTCTGATACTTAAATAAGCTTAGGAAAAAGCTCTTTTGAGAGACCTTGAGAGTGTGTCCTTGTATTACTTTTTCTGATCTCTGTGTGAGCACTTGCCTCCTAGAGTTCTCCATAAAGCAGTCTTTTAGTAAACTTAATTTTTGGCATTTGAACAATATGGCCAGCCTATTACAGTTGTGTTCTCTGCAATAGAGTTTGAATGCTTAACAGTTCAACTTGAGAGAGGACCTCAGTGTCCAGTTAGTAATCTTCAGAATCTTCCTAAGACAATTCAAATGAAAGTGATTGAGTTTCCTGGTGTGACACTGGTAGACTTTACAGGTTTCACAGGCATACTACGATAAGGTCAGCACAGGGGTTATGTAGGCCTTCAGTTTGGTAGGCAATCTAACACCTCTCTCCCACACTTTCTTTTGGAGCTGCCCCAACACTGAGCTGATTCTGGGCAGTACGTGTGTCAGCTTTGTTATCTATGTGTACATTCCCGAAAAGTATACAGCCATGGCAAAATGAACTTACCCACTGCATTCAGAATTTATTTGTTGTAATTGATACGTATGGATTGTGAAATGCTGGCTGATAGAAAACCTGTATTTTCTTGGTGTTAATTTTTAGGCCAAACAGCACACAAGCAGTAGAGAATTGATCTAAACTCTTTTGCATCCCAGCCCCAGAAGCTGCATTAAGTGCACAATCATCTCTGAACAAAAAGTTGTGCACCAGCTTTCCTTCTACTTTATTCTTGGCTTTTAGACTTTTCAAATTAAATAATTTACTGTTAGTATGGTAGCTGACCTTGGTGCCGTTTTTGTCCACATTGACGGTACCTAACAGCATCACTAAAAACATTATCCTAAAAAGCATGGAAACAAACACACAGCCCTGCTTTTCTCCATTGGTGACTGGGAAAGCACAAGACCATTTTCCTTCCCCAAGAAGGAATGCAAGCATGATATCATGAAACTGACATGCAATACTGATACACTTTTCTGGGCAATCAAATTTTGCCATGATCTTCCACAAATCCTCATAAACTAGCAGTATCAAAAGCCTTCAGATCAGCAAACATCTGTACAGACCTCTGCTCTGTTTCTGGTATTTCTCCAGGAGTTGTCAGTCAGCAAACACCATATCAGCCCTTTCTGAAGCCACTCTGGCTCTTGGATATATGATCATCTTCTAGTTGAAGGACTCTGGAAAGAATGAAGAATATTGCACACAGTAACTAAGAGAGACATATATCCCCTACCTCCAGTTGTCAGAGGACAACCTATTTCTTCTTTATAGAGATGGACAGTGAAGGCATCCTTGAACTCCTGGGGGATAATCTCCTCTTGCCATATAACTTGGAAGATTTCAGTCAACTTTTTTATGAGCAGGGGATCCTCTGCCTTGTAAATCTTTGCTGAAATGGAATCAGCACCAGGCAGTTTGCTACAAAAGAGAAGCCTAATGGCATTCAAAACCTCTTATTCAGTTGGAAGTTCAGGTAGATAGGGGTTTCCCTTAGCCTGAGGTATATGATTATTGGCTTCAATACTGATGATATAGTCAGTTGAAAACTTTGGAAGTGTTCAGCCCATCTCTCGAGGATCATATCTTGAATAGTTGAGATACACTGTAAGTCTTTGGTACATAAATAGCCTTTACAGCATCATAAAAATCCTCTTCTTGTTACTGTCAATGTAAAGCTGAATTTCATCTGACTTCTTACTGAGCCAAGAATCCTACATCTTTCTAAACTTTGATTGCAATTTGCTTTTGATGGAGTTAAACATTGTCTTCTTAGAGAGAAATAAACTATCTTGCTAGTACACCCTGTGGAGTTCTCGTTTTTTTTTTCCATTCAGTAGCTTCTGAATTTCCCCATCATTTTCATCAAAACAGTCTTGATGTTTTTGAGTGTTCTGGCCCAGATGAATACATGCAGCTCTGTGCAACAATTCTCTATGAGCTGTCCACGCCCTTTCTGCTCTACTGTTTTGCCAACCTTGTATAAGTTCATTTTCCCCTCCAAGTCAGCAACAATCTGTTTGCACACAGAGAAGCTGTCTTCTCTTGCCCTGGGGCCACCACTTTTGTTGAGTGCAAATATTTAGCTTGGAGAGGATAATCTAGCACTCTGAGCTACACT
Organism: Gymnobelideus leadbeateri; assembly: GCA_011680675.1. Taxonomy (NCBI): domain Eukaryota; kingdom Metazoa; phylum Chordata; class Mammalia; order Diprotodontia; family Petauridae; genus Gymnobelideus; species Gymnobelideus leadbeateri. The sequence goes on from WOXC01005542.1 coordinate 61,516, forward strand.
TTACCTTTGTTACTTTCACATTTTGTGTGTCTTTTCTTACAATTATGTGGTCTATTAAATGCCAGTGTTTGCTTGGAAGTTGCATCCTGAAGCTTTATTGTGTTAGATATATGGAAGACAGTATTGGTGATAAAATCATGAGCTGCATAAGTCTGCAGTAGTAAGTGACTGTTGTTGCTCTTTGCTACTCCATTCCTTTCAAGGACTCCCTTCCATGTTTGATAGTCCTTGTCTACTCTGGCATTAAAGTCACCGAGAATTACAAGCTTGTCCTTTCTTTGGCACATTGATGATGAAGGTCTCCAGGTCTTCATAAAATTTTTCTTTGACTACATCAGGGTTCATCATGGTGGGAACATATGCACTGATGATGGTGGCATGACACTTTTCCTGCAAGTGGCTGTTGTATTATTGTGAGCTTGTCATTCACTTTTTTTGGAAGTGCAAGCTTGTTGATCAGATTAGATTTGATTGCAAAACTTTTACCAACTTTACAACACAGCTTATCCCAGCCCTCATTCCAGAAAAATGTGTATCTAGCTCCAGCTTCAGTAAGCTGGTCTTCATTTGCCAGCCTTGTTTCACTCATGCATGCTATTTGGATGTGATACAGCAAGAGTTGTTTGTTTTTCAGGTGTTGTATTTTGTGTTGTCCACAAGTGTGTGCATACTCCATGTACCAATTGTGAGTGGAATCATCTTTGCAAAAGCTTTTGTACATTTTTTGTGTTTTGACTGCTGAGTGGGATCCCTGCTTGCTTGGGGGTAAGCAGGCCAGGTTTAGGTGAAGCAGACAAATTTTTAGGACACCTTTTCTAGCCCCTTCCTTTTGCCAGGAGATGAACAGTGCATTCCACTGGTTATTTCCCTAATAACCTGCCCTCATCTTTTTCATCCTTATAAAAATCTTCATTTGAGTCTCGTATCTCCTTTAGCTATTGTCCTATATCTTTGAAAGGTGTAGTCTTTCATAGCCAGTTTTACATAAAATGTCTACAGCAATCCAGACTTCCTATTCCCTACTCACTTCTCTGTGGAAAAAGTCAATAAACACTTATTAAATCCTTTCTATGCTCCAGGCACTGTGATAAGCACTGGGGATACCAAAAGGGGCAAAAGACAGTCCTTGCCTTCAAGGAGCTCACACTCTAGTTAAGAAGACAGTGAGCAAACAAAGGTATACAAACACAGTATGCACAAGAAATAATTAAGAAAAGGAAGGCAGTAGAATTAAGAGGGGTTGGGGAAGGCTTTCTGTGGAAAAGGGAGTTTTAATTGGGACTTTAACACAATATATGTAGTTATTTACATATATATGATAGTATGTATATTCATTAGCCCATCTCCATCTATTTGAAGAAAGGAGAAAAAATACATTTTCTCAACTCTCCTGTGGGGCCAATTTAGTGTATTATAATTATACAGCATCACTTTTTGTATTTTGATCTTTCCTTTTTTTTTTGATGTTGTTGTAGTAACATTTATCATTTTCCTAGTTCTGTTTCATTTTATTCTGAGTCAGTTGATATGTCTTTTCTTGCTTCTCTGAATTGTTAATATTCATCATTTCTTGTGATTCAATAATATTCCATTATATTCAAGCACTGTAGCTTATCTAATCACTCTATTTCATAGGTATCTTCTTTGTTCCCAGTTCTTTGCTAACACAAAAGTTGTTGCCAAGTAATTTTTTTTTTCTATATGGGACCTTTTCTTTCCCTTAACCTCTTTGGGTTATATGCTTAGTATTGAGTTCTCTGGATCAAAGGGACCCGTTTTTAGCATAATTCCAATTTGCTTTCCAGAATGATTAGATTAATTTAAAACTTCATTAGTATTTTAGTGTATCTGTTTTTGCTCAGCCTTTTCAACATTATTTCCAATTTGCTGAATGCCAGGTTTGCATTTCTTTTATTATTTGTGATTTAGAGTAATTTTCTTATGAGTGATAGTTTATCATTTTTCTTACAAACATTCATATTCTTTGACCACTTGTCCACTAAAGGATGACTCTTCGTTTTATTTATTTATTTTTTGTTAGTTTAATATCTCTTTTTGGATATCAGACCCTTATCAGATAGATTGAGAAGGATTAAGACTGAGAAAAGACCAACATAGAAATCATTGGAACTTTGGAGAAAATAGTTTCATTTTAGAGATGAGGACAGAAGTCATTACTGCAAAGACTAGAGGAGTGAATGAGAGGAAAGAAGTGGAAGATGGGAGTCTAGACATACTTATTTTCTCTCTTTGTAGTTTTGGTATTTAATCAAGCTTTAATCTCTCACATGAGCTTTAATTCTGAGTTATCAACTATGATGGTTAGTCACAGTCCAAGTCCAAAAGGGGAAAGTGGTGGGAAAGAAATAAGTGTTTTTAAAATGTGTATGCTGTGCCAGACATTCTACCAAGCTATTTATAAGTATTAGATGATTTGATCCTCCCAACAACTCTGGGAGCCAGGTGCTATTATTATCTCTATTTTATAGGTGAGGAAATTGAGGCAGACAGTTTAAATGACTTGCTCAGAGTCATACAATAGGAAGTGTCTTAGGTTGAATTTGAACTTAGCTCTTACTGATTCTAGGCCCAACTCTCTATCCATTGTTCTGCCTAGTTCTTCTCTTTCTCTCCAAAACCTTCTCTTTCCCTAAGACTGTCATCCTTCTAATCACTTAAGTTCACCAGCTTGAAAGAATCCTCAACTCCTGGGTCTCACACATGTCTTTCATTTCTCATCAGTTGCCAAGTCTTATTCACTTTGGTTTCATAATCCCCCTTAACCTATTGCTTTCTTTTCACTCATCCGGCCAGCACCATAGTTCAGGGTCTTACTACATCTTAATGTTTACTGTTGTAGTAGATTCCCCAAATGGTCTTCATGCCTCTATTACTCTCTCCCCTCTCCAGTTGTTCTCTACAGATCTGCTAAAATGATGTTCCCTAAAGAATGTGTGATAACCATGTCATATTCCTTTTCAGAGAACTTCAGTATTCCCTATTACTTCTAAGATAAAATACAAATTGAGCTGACATTTAAAGTAATTTACAATGTCTCTAACTTATCTTTCTAAACTGATTTCATAATATTGTCTCTGACATTCTTTGTATATCTAAATATACTCCTTTGTTTTTCCTGTGAACCACCTATCCCACTTCTTTTCCTTATGGATGGTGACAGTGGAATTAAAACAGTGCTTGGGATGCTCTTCCTCTTTACTTCTTCCTTTTAGATTATCTAGCTCCCTTCAGAGCTCAGTTTAAGTATACTTCATACAGGAAACCCTTTTTTCCTCAAAGTTGTTAGTTTCCTTCTTCCTCAAACTCTGAAATTAATTTTTATTTAGTTTGCATATATTGTTTTTAATTTACCTGTGTATATCCCCTAGGAAAATGTAAGCTTCTTAAGGAGCAGTTGCTAATTCTGCATTGAAAGCTATAATTTTATTTTCTTATAAAAAGAAAACGTATATTTTTGTTTTTCATCACTTAGATTTCCCCCTTATTCCTTCCTCTTTGCTTTCTTAGTGAGCCATCCCTTTTAATGAAGTGCTTTTCGCATAATTCAGTGCCTTTCACAAAGTATGTTCTTAATAAATGTGGAATTAAACTGAATGTAAAATCAGAGGACCTGTTTTTAAATCTACACTTTGTCGTTTACCACGTTACCTTGGATAAATAGCTTCACCTCTCTGGGCCTTAGTTTCCTTGTCTGTAAAATGAAGGGATTGCATTATATGATGTCTTATGGACCCTTCCAGTTCAAACCCCTCCTATTCCAAGAAAGAAGGAACAAATAAATAGGATAAAAATTTCAGTATTCAAAAGAGCTTTCCTTTCTTTTCCAGCTACATCAGTGATTTTAAGTGAAAATATCTATTTGAGGTTACTTCATATTCACATCTTTTACTATTGTTTGTCTTAGTGTAATTGGTATTTGGTCATTCATATAATATATATTATGAGTAAATTAATGTTTATATTTTTAAACTATTTTTTTTCTTAATCTAACAAATATTTTCCAAATAGCCCATGACCATTCACATAACATATGTTTCACTGGTAAGTATAACTTAGTTAACTGGAATTTTTAAGTAATTAGGACCTCTCTCTCTCAAGCCTGTCATATAAAACTTGAAATGTTCAGTTGTTCAATCCATACAAAAGTAGTAAAGATTGTTTTGAAGGCTGGAGTATTTTAAATTATTAAATAGGGTGAGATGGGATAGAAAGGGATTCATGGAAGAATAGAATTTGAAGAAAAGTAGTTTGTTTTGAATTTTTCAAATTCTGTACCTAAACTCTAAATGAAATGAGCTTATACATAATAAAATAGATAAGGACTATTGGACATGGAATCTGCTTGCTTTTTTAAAAAGTCTAAGTTCAATGTGTAGCTTTTAAAGGTATCCTGCTTTTCTGTGATTCTGAAGTGATATCCTTTAGAGGGAAGCAGAAAGTGATGAATTACTTTCTGTTAGATTTAAGGCAGGGCTGAAATAATACCAGTTTGTTTTTGTTCAGTTTTAGTATGCAATTTATTTTGCACATTATCCAGTTATTTCAGGAAATTTGTCTTTATTTTAAAAGTGAAGCTTACACCTCATTAGAATTTTCCTTTGGTATATTATGACTTTTTTACGATGGACCAATCTGCACACAATTTTTGACAGATGCTCTTTTCTTAGCCTGCCTGATGATTATCAGTTATGATGCTTATCAGTACCACTTGAAATATTGATTTTAGGGATATTTATAATCCTCACATTAATAATTGGCTTAACATCAACTATTTCATATTGTCTGATGAACAGTCATTTTACATTTTTTTTTATCATTGGTTTAGCAGTGATTTAGAATAATGAAAATTGAGCTGATAGTCTACAATAGAACTTTTAATGTTTTTGATAAGTATCAGGAATTTACTACTGTTTTTATTATATTGTGATACCTAGTTACTTCTGTGTGGTAATTGGTTTATCCAAATAATCAAGTGTCAGTGATTGATTTTATGAAATGAATTTCTTTAGAAAGTATATATAAGGAGACATTTCTGAAGTGATTTAACATTTTTCTAAAAATTATTTCCCCAATAATAATTTTTCAATTAAAATTTGAATGCTGGTGTACTGCTGTTTGCCTACGTTGATTATACTTCTTCTTTTTTTTAAGGTAAAGTGCAAGTTAAGAGTTCAGACATACAAGTTGGAGACCTCATCATAGTGGAAAAGGTTGATGAATTTTTAATATATTATAGATGATAAACATACCTATTTACAATATGCATTGTTTGCAAATTTTATTTTTACATTGAATTTAACTGTTTGAAATATAAATTTTAATTAATTAACTACTTTATACAACCTTGTATATAATGTACAAAAAATTAAATTTTTGTTGATTGTCTATATTAAGTAGGCTTTAAATTGTGTAGTTTAAACTATAGTCTAATTTGATCCAGAAATCTGAGTTAATTTTCTATCATCAGACTCATCAAATCCATTTGAATTTAGAGAAGTTAGATTCTTCATGTTACAAAAAGTACCTATGGCTTGTTTTCCCTGTTATTTCTGTCTTGGCATTCAAAACTTTATCTTTACAAAGAAACATGACTTTTAAAATTTATTGAGCTTATCAGAAGGTATTAATTTTTACAGTGTCTTTGTTTTGAGAGAGAAGGGAAGGAGGGGGAGTGAGCAAAAGAAATAGAATATTACTTTCAACATAGAAGTTGAAAACAAAAAGTTATTGGTCACTGCAAAGGAGGAAAGGGTAAAAGGAAGCAAAATCTGAGGAGTAGAGAAGTTCAAAGGTTTGTTGCTGTATGCAACATAGATTTTATGTAGTTGATCTGTTTGCATTTATAAATATATAATGAAAAATTTTCAAATTGTTGACACATTAATATGTATATATATGTATGTATATATGTATATATATGTATACACACACACACACACACATATCCCAAATATAAAACTTAGCTGTTTCACTTTATAGGGGAACACATAGAGGGAAAAGAGCTCTTGTTGGAATTGCAAAAGGTTGAAATCGCAGATCAGGAGATTGAGATTCTAGTTTCAGGTCTGTTAACAAGCTGTGACCTTGAAGAAATCACTTAATCCATTAGTATGCTTGTTTTTCCATTTTTCAGTTGAAGATCTATGCTTTGCTTATCTCGCAAATACATCATGAGAATAAGTTACCAACTGAATGGCATTATGGTGTAGTAGATTTATGCTGGTCTCAGAATCCGGAAGACCTGGGTTCAAGTCCCACTTCTGAAGTAGTTATTGTATGTATGACCCTGGGCAACTCAGTTGAGACTTCATTGTGTCAGGCCATTCTCTACTTATAGAAAAAGTATTGTTCTTCTGCCATGGTAGGAGAAGCACTTAATGATATCATAGATTTGCCTAAAAAAGAGAGAATAAGAGAGTGATTAACTCTGGAGCCTTACCCTCCCTAATGGGATCTGCTAAATATGGCTATATCCCTCTTTTTTTTTTTTTTTTTGGTGGTTAAAAATTATAGAATAGTGAAATAAATAATACATATTTATATTTGCATTTAATGATATTAAGATGGAATTAACTAGTCACCATTTAAGTTTCAGGAGTAGTTACACTACCTTTGTCTTATATTTGAGGGATTATCAACTTGTACATTTAAACCCCCAAATGTGATAGTAGGAATTGAGTCATGCACTCAATGTACTAAAAAAGGAGGAAGAATGCCTTGGTAGCTCATAGGTAAGAGCCAAAAGGATTTGGATTGGGTGACCGTAGCACCAGTGTGCTATTCACAGTGCCTACAGTGGCTATGAATATGCCGGTGTAATTTTGAATTGCAAAATGTAACAGACTCTTTACATGGAAGACAGGATCAAAACATTTATTCAAACACCAGAAAGCTGAATCCCAACACCAAAAAGCCAAATCCATCATAGCAACAAAGAAATCTATACACAATTATAATGTAGGGGTCACCGCCATCCCCAAGCCTTCCTCCTGCTAGGGCCTTCCCATAAATGAACACTGCCTGCTTCCTCTCTCTCTCTCTCCCTCAGCTGTAACTGCTCTGACCAACTTCCTCTCAACTCTCCTCCACCCTTCCTGATCAACCTTTCTTGTTGTACCCATTCAGCAAGCTCATCTCACCATAGGCTTTATGTGACTCAAATGCATGTGTTTTAGTTAGGGTTCCATGGCTTAAGCAGGTCATGGGCCTATTAATGGCTGGGAAAAATCTTCCTGTTTACATTACTGTTACATAGACAAAGTGCTAATTACTTACCTGCCTATTGCCCTTTCCCCACCCCTTATGGTCATGGCTTTTATTTAGAGGAAACAGCTTGTGCTACTGAAATTTTAAATGGTTTTTTTTTATCTTTATGCAATGAAAAGTTGTTCTTTTACATCTCTACTCTCTTCTCCAGCCACTTTTCATTTTATATTCTACCTAAAAAATAGGTTGAAATTTTACTTCTGACAGGTATCAAGCTAGTTGATTCTTCTTCCTTAGGTTCTTTTTCTGTAATATCTAACTCAAAGGGTTATTGTGAGACTTAATGAGATCATGTGTGTAAAAGTACTTTGCAAATTTTAAAGCACTGTATATTATATTAGTATATGTTAATTAGTATTAGATTCACATTCTCCCTTATGATTTATTGTCACACATCTTTGCAGTCTTTGTTTGTCTTCACTCATCGCATTTTTATTAAGCTTTGAGGTCAGTCATGCTTAATTCAAATTAACCTCATTTTCCTCATGATTTCTCTACTCGATCTGTGTGTGTGTGTGTGTGTGTGTGTGTGTGTGTGTGTGTGTGTGTGTTTGTGTTTTGTGTGCCTGCCTTGTTCCTTTTGCTTTCAGCTTTTTCGGTAGCTCTTCCACCGCCTCCTCTCTCCTCCTACCCCACCTATTTTTTTGTCTTTCATTTGCTGAGAAAATCACGTAACTGAAAATGATCTTCAGTATACCTTCAGTATAAGGGAAAATAAGCATGCTTAGTAGCTACAACACCTTTGATTTAGGTTTGGCAGATTTATGTCTCTGTAATCATTAGTGTGGCCTAATGGATAGCTTGAGGTCTCTCATAACAGAGATGAAGGTCAATAGGACACAAACCATTTATGCAGATTTTATCATAATATGCTTTAAAACTGACTTTTTAAATGTAATTAGTTTCTTTGTCACAGATACTATGGTTATGGGTTTTGTATTGCTACTTCCTCCAAAAGCATTGTTGTGTTCATAACTGGAATTTTCTCATGTTAAGGACCTTTTAAGTCAAACTTTATTGTTTTTAAACTATGCATTCAAAGATAAAATGTAGAGATCGTATCCTATAACTTAGGAAAGATTAAAACAGGAGCTAATCTAGTTCATAGTTATTAAATAAAACTTCAACTTTTAGGTAACTCACAACTACACTTAAATGTTAACTATGCATAAAGGATTATTTAAAACCCCTCTTATGCAATTTAAGATTTTTTGACATTACTTTTTATATTGTTTTTATACATGTTTACCTCATATTTTGTTTACCTGAAGATTTGAAATTTAATAGAATAAAAAGGAATCCTCAGTGATTATAATTTACTAGAATTCAAACCATAAATTCCATATGCTCGTATGAATGTCACTTTTTGGGCAATTTAATTTTTTCCTGACAAGATGTTTTTCTGTTGCCAATCATAGTAATCATTTATTACAAAATAACAGAATTATAATAATACATTGATTTTTTTGTTGACTTTTCTCTTAGAATCATTCAGAATTTTTTTTTTTTTTGCTTTTTTTTTTTGGAGGGCAATTGGGGTTAAGTAACTTGCCCAAGGTCACACACAGGCTATGTTTTTGTTTGTGTGTGTAGTAAGTGTCTGAGGCCAGAACCTAACTCAGGTCCTTCTGACTCCAGGGCCGACTCTCTACTCACTGCGCCACCTAGCTGCCCCCCCATTCAGAAATTTTAAGGGACAAATTTCTCATTTGAGAACCTCTGATATTTTTAAATGACCTTAACATTTTTCCCCCCTGTAGTGGGATGTAGTCTCTAATCTTTCCTAATTCTTTTTCTATGATTTAAAGGCAAAAAAACTGAAGCCATTTTTTCTATATGTGAATATTTAATGAGCAAAATATTATCATTCTAGAGCTGATTTTGTTTCAGTGATCTAGCTAGCAACTATTATTGCATTTGAAGTATAGTCACCAAGAATTTAAAAGTTAGCTTTCTTTTTTTATTTTTTTTTAAATTTAAACAAATGCTTTATTAACTTCTATTTTACATCATTCATTTCCTCCAGATTTTGAGTTACAATCATTTTCCCCCCATTATTCCCTACCCAACCTCCCAGAACAGTAATCCCACAAGATATCGCTTCCTCCAATCTGCTCTCTCCCATACCTTCTCCCATACCCCCATCGACTTTTCCATTAGAGGAAGGTGAGTCTTTGCATCCCAGTGCCTGCACATCTTATCTCCCTATTACAAGCAAAAGAGTATTAATAATAGTATTTATATATATTTGAAACATTTAATATTACAACCTCAAATTTCAGATCCATTTCCTTCCTGCCTTGTCACCCATTCCCTCTTGGGAGATAAGTAATTCAGTATATGTTGTACATGTCTAGCTATGCAAAACATTATCATAGTAGACATATTGTACAAGGCTGCTTATAATTCCCTCCCACTCATCCCACCCCCCACCTGGTCCATTCCCTACATGATCCTGTCCCTCTTTTATAGTGGGTACTTCCAACCTCCCCTCCCCCAAGGATGCCCTCCCATCCATCATCCCTCCTCCCATCCCCCTTCCCCCTATCCTGCTGCAGGTTGAGATATCCCATTTACTATGTATGTCATTTTCTCCCTGAACCAAATTCAGTTTGAATGTGGTTTTGCCTTTTTAGCCTTCCTTATTCTCCCCCTCTTTTGCAACCACTTCCCCTTGCTTCTTCTGCATGGGATAGTTTACACTACCCTGTCTCTCCCCATCTCCTCTTGCCACTTTCCTCTCTCACCTCATAATTTCATCCCTTGAGTATTCTCCCTTCCCAACAAATTCAACTTATGCCCTCTATCCATATATAACTGTAACCATATACACACACATTCACATATGTATTCATATGACCACACCCCTTCTTCCATTATTTTCATAGTGAGAAAGATATCATCAGTCACAGTTATTGCTTTTCCATATAGGAATGTAAATAGTTCAACTTTGATAAGTTCCTTTTGATTTCTTTTCCCTGATTACCTTCTCAGGCATCTCTTCCTTCTTGTGTCTGGATGTCAAATTTTCTATTCAATTCTGGTTTTTTCCTCAAGAATGCTTGAAAGTCCTCTATTCCACTGAATGACCATATTTTCCCCTGAAACAAAATACTCAGTTTTGCTGGGTAGGTGACCCTTGGGTTCATTCCCAGTTCTTTTGCCCTCTGGAATATCATATTCCATGCCCTTCGATCCCTCAGTGTAGAAGCTGCCAGGTCCTGGGCTATTCTGATTGTGTTTCCACAATATTGAAATTGTTTCTTCCTGGCTGCTTGTAGTATTTTCTCCTTGATCTGGGGATTCTGGAACCTGGCTATAATATTCCTGGGAGTTTTCTTTTTGGGATCTTTTTCAGGAGGTGATCGGTGGATTCTTTCAACCTCTATTTTGCCCTCTGGATCTAAAACATCAGGGCAGTTTTCCTTGAGAATTTCTTGAAGGGTGATTTCTAGGTTCTTTCTTTGATCATGGCTTTCAGGTAGTCCAATAATTTTTAAATTGTCTCTCCTGGATCTATTTTCCAGGTCAGTGGTTTTTCCCATGAGATATTTCACATTGCCTTCTAATCTTTCATTTGTTTGGATCTGCTTAACAGCATCTTGATTTCTCATAAAGTCATTAGCTTCCATTTGCTCCAGTCTAACTCTGAAGGAATGAATCTCCTCAGTGAACTTTTGAGATTCTTTTTCCATCTGGCAAATTCGACTTTTTAAGGCATTCTTCTCCTCATTGCCCTTTTGGGCCTCCTTTGCCATTTGAGTTATTCTATTTTTTAAGGTGTTGTTTTCCTCAGTCAGGCTATTGACCCTCATTTCATACTTTTCCTGCATCCTTCTCATTTCTCTTTTCAATTTTTCCTCCACTTCTCTTATTTGATTTTTAAAGTCCTTCTTAAGGTCCTCTATGGCCTGCAAACCGCTCATGTTTTCCCCTGGGGCTTTTGGAGCAGGACTTCTGACCTCACAGTCCTTTTCCTGCTCTATGCCCCCAAAATAGGAGTCTAGGGTTGCATTTTTCTGTTTCCTTTGCCTTGGCATGTTGCCACTTAATTACTTGACTTTTGGGCTTGTTGCCACACTATGGCTTTAAGGCCAGATAGAGGAATTTTCGTCCCGAACGTGTGGGGGGCAACTTCCGTTTCTGGCAAGCTGTAAACCCACCCACGACTTCCACCCTAGATCACAATCCAGATCCAGGGAGGTTAAAGCAAGAGCGATTACCCCCCAAGACTGATCGCTGGATCTCCCTACAAATTTGCAGGCTGGGAGCGGGAGCTGCCTCTGAAAACTACAAAATGGCGTTTGTCCTCAGCGGCTTCTAGCCCCCAGGGGAGGGAGCCGACGCATTCCCTAATACCAGTCCCAAAGTCCATAGGACACTAACCTCTTACTTTGTCCTAGGCAAGTCTATGTTGATAATTCTGGAGTCGCCACAGCTCCTGGTGTTCTGGGGTTCCTCCAGCTGGCTGCTGGGCCGCCGCCCTGGGGCTAAAACCTCGGCTCATGCGGACCTGGGCTCGGCTCGGCTCAGCTCCTGCGCTCTGCGCGCTGCACGCTGCCAGGTCCCAGACCACTGCGCTGGTCCTTCCTGCAGGGCTGCTGGGCTGTCCTCAGCGGGAGTTTAGCTTCTCTGTGTCGTTCTGTGGGTGCTGGGGCTCCAGAAGTTGTTCAGAGTCCCCTTTTACATCGTTTGGGGGGAATCTGGGGGCAGAGTGGCTTGGATGAGCTGTTTCTACTCTGCCATTTTGGCTCCGCCTCCCAAAAGTTAGCTTTCTAATCAATCAGTGAGTATTTCAGATACATTTATTTTAAAAACTGCCTAGAATTGTGATTTTTAATTCTTGATAGCTTAACACCAAAACACTTTGGTAGTCTCAACTTTGTAAAGTAGCACTTGTTTTTATTACTATCACTTTTCTAAAGTTCTTGTGAGAAAAGTGCTTTATAGCCTGAAAATTTTTATCAATTCAAATTGATATTAACAAGGGAAGGAAAGGGAATATACATTTTTAGTATATAGTGTCTAGTTTGTGCCAGGCACTGTGCTATGTACTTTTCATAAATATTATCTCACTTAACCCTCGTAATAACCATATGAGGTAGGTGGCATTATTACCATTTTACAGTTGAGGTAACTGAGACAGAGATTAAATGACTTGTTGATGGTCATATACCTAGCTTACCACCAGTTGCTGGAGAGGTAGGTTATATCCAGATTATGGAGCCTTTTTTTTTTATGCAAAACTAAGGAAATCAGACTTAATATGCTAAGAAATAAGGAGCTTTTATGGGATTTATAGGAGAGTGGCATGATCTGACTTTTGTATTACCAATTTATGTATTGTGTAGGATGGTTTGGGGTAGAGGTCTTACAACTGAATTAGAGACAAAAGGACCAGTTAGAAAATTATCGCAACAATACAAAGTGGAAGACAATGAGGTCCAAAATGAGAGTGGTGGCATTGGAAATGGAAATTTACCTGGTTCTTTTTTGTTTTTAAATATCTCTGGATGGCTAGTTAGCGCATTGAGTAAGAGCGCCAGCCCTGGAGCCAGGAGGACCCAGGATGCGTTCTGGCCTCAGAAAATGAGCACCCATACATAAATAGTGACTGGCTGTGTAACCTTGAGCAAGTTACTTAACCCCAATTGCTTTAAAAAAAATTTCTCAAGTTCCCTAACATTATTTTTAGATAGCTTATTTCCTAGACTTTTGCGATCTCTCCTTGTTGTCTTCTGGGTATTCTCCAGATAGTGTTCTTCATAAAATGTGCTTGTTCTCAACTGAATACAGCATTCCAAATCTGTTTAGCAAAGAATACTGTGGTACTGTCATTTCCCTCTTTTTGTACACTGTGCATCTTTTAATGTAGCCTAAGGTTACATTAGATTTCTTGGTTGCTGTATTAAAAAATCTTAATGCTTTGCTTCCATAGTCATTATTGGTAAAACAAAACAAACAAACAAAATACTGGCCATTCTGTTCTATTTTTATCTCTCTGGTGGTTATGCTGAATTTAGTATTAATTATAAAGACTCCCGAAGTGATTTAGCTTGGTTGGCTGACATCAAGTTTTCTTTATGGCTCCTTTTCCCTCTTTTGTAAGACTATATGTTCATTTATTTCTTACAAATGAGGGCTTTCTGTTATTAATGACTGCAATTTCTCTCTATTTGACATGAACATTAGCTCATTGCTGCCTTAGTTGGCTTCTTTGGACCTTTTTGACCTCTTTGCTGTGATGACTTCTATATTGGTTAAGATTTCTCTGACATATGATGATAACCTGAGTCAGTGTTTTTGCTTTCATCCATTTTCCATTTTTCATAGTCAACAGTTTAGTTAGTTTAAAACTGTTTTAACTGTAGATAATGCTTTCTTAACTGTCTCATTTCTCTCAGTGTGGTGTTGATTCTGTTTTGTGTCCTAATGAGTCAGTGTAGCTGACTGGCGTTTTGCTGTGACTTACTCATTTGCTTTCCTGCCTCAAGTCTCTTTCCCCTTCAACTTATCATCCATACAGCTGCCAAAATGATTTTTTCAAAGGCATGAGTCTGGCCATATCACTACCTCCACCACTTCTAACTTCAGTGGCTCCCTATTGATACTTGAATTATATGTAAACTCCTTTAAATGCTTGCCATGTAAAACGTTTTATACTCTGGTTTTAATCTATATTTCTAGCCTTATTAGTGCTACTTCTCATATATACATGTGTGTATACACACAAACACACAAAATATCTTAAAAAATTCTTCTGCTTGATTAGCTACATTGATAAAATTAACTGATAAGATTAACTAATAAATAATTACAAATTATAAATTTGCCCTGTTTCCCAGAACACACACACAGATCTTTGTGAAAATAATGATGCAAATTTAGTCATGTTTCTTTCACAAATTTTTGAATAATATTTTAGTGATAGGTAAAAAGTTTTATATCCTTTTAAAATTTTAAAATATTGCTTATTTCATTATATCCTTTTAAATCTCTTTTTATTTATACATTTATATGTACATATATGTTAGTGCAGTAATATTGATAGACATGCGTTTCATAATTATACATATATAGAGAACAAATGCTTGCATATATATATTATATACATTTTTTTTAACTGCTAAAGGTGTGTGATCAAAACAGTTTTAGAAACATCTAGTGTAGGTGAGAAAAGATGAAGGCCTGAAGTAGACTGTGGCTTGTAACTGGAGAGATTGGGATGTTGTGATGATAGAAAGACAAAACTTGGCAAGATATTAGATATGTAGGGTGAAGGAGAAAAAAATTATTGAGATCGACTCAGTAAAATAAAATACAATAAATAAAGTTAAAAAAACCAAACAAAACCTTGGTGACTTGAAGGAGATGATGTTCAGGGGTGTGCTGGTATGGGTTTAACAATTGACTGTGTAAAAAAAAATTAATTCATGATGTACTTTTAAGATTAATCTGCCTTATCGGTATATTTAACCAGACATTCCACGAACAACAGTTAACTTACCCCCCAAACTGGACATCCTGGATCCACGAAAAGCTGAATGAGGAGCAAGTCAGAGTCAGGAGGCAGGCGCAATCTTCCCTCCTCGAGACCTGGGGCTCTGGAATGTCATCAGGAGCTAGCCCCCCTAGGGCTTGGGGCAGCAGATGCCTACCTCCAGAGGCTGAGAGCTCTTCTTATTTGGGGATCTTTGGGGTGACACAGAACATCCCAAATCTCACTGGGGCCTCCAAATGTTGTACCTTAATAAAAGTGAGACAGAAGATCCCCAAGATTAAATTTAAAAAGTGGATTTTACTACCATGGAACACCGCGGGACTGTTGGGGTACATGGTCACCCAAATCAGACTGCACTTTAGTACAGACAGTGTACAGGTTTTATAGAGGTTCCATAGCCAGGTTACATAAGCTGAAATTACAGTGATGTAAGCTGAAACTCCAATGATTGGTCAGTGTATACTTGAAACTACAATTAGTGATTGGTCAGTATACATTTGAATCTCCTGCCTGCAAGAAACCCTACAATTAGTGATTGGTTCCTATACATTTGAATTTCCTGCTGGAGGCAAAACCCTAGGCTGGGACTCCCCCCACAGATCAGTCCAGGGTAAGCAAGGGGTGGGAATTCTGCCTGTTTACAGATTAAGCAAGGTGGAGTTCTCTGTTTTACAAATCAATGAAGGAAAGGTTGGGCTGCCTGTTTTTTTGTTTTTGTTTTTGTTTTAAACAAATGCTTTATTAACTTCTGTTTTACATCATTCATTTCCACCAGATTTTGAGTTACAATCATTTTCCCCCATTATTCCCCTACCCAACCTCCCAGAATAGTAGTCCCACAAGATATAGCTTCCTCCAATCTGCTCTCTCCCATACCTTCTCCCATACCCCCATCGACTTTTCCATTAGAGGAAGGTGAGTCTTTGCATCCCAATGCCTGCACATCTTATCTCCCTATTACAAGCAAAAGAGTATTAATAATAGTATTTATATATATTTGAAACATTTAATGTTACGACCTCGAATTTCAGATCCATTTCCTTCCTCCCTTGTCACCCATTCCCTCTTGGGAGATAAGTAATTCAGTATATGTTGTACTTGACTAGCTATGCAAAACATCATCATAGTAGATATATTGTACAAGGCTGCTTATAATTCCCTCCCACTCATCCCACGCCCCACCTGGTCCATTCCCTACATGTCCCTGTCCCTCTTCTATAGTGGGTACTTCCAACCTCCCCTCACCCCAAGGATGCCCTCCCATCCATCATCCCTCCTCTCATCCCCCTTCCCCCTGTTCTGCTGCAGGTTGAGATATCCCATTTAGTATGTATGTCATTCTCTCCCTGAACCAAATTCAATGAGAATGTGGTTTTGCCTTTTTTGCCTTCCTATTCTCCCCCTCCTTTGCAACCACTTCCCTTTGCTTCTTCTACATGAGATAGTTTACCCTACCCTGTCTCTCCCCATCTCCTCTTGCCACTTTCCTCTCTCACCTCATAATTTCATCCCTTGAGTATTCTCCCTTCCCAACAAATTCAACCTATGCCCTCTATCCATATATAACTATAACCATATACACACACATTCACATATGTATTCATATGACCACACCTCCTTCTTCCATTATTTTCATAGTGAGAAAGATATCATCAGTCACAGTTATTGCTTTTCCATATAGGAATGTAAATAGTTCAACTTTGATAAGTTCCTTTTGATTTCTTTTTCCTGATTACCTTCTCAGGCATCTCTTCCTTCTTGTGACTGGATGTCAAATTTTCTATTCAATTCTGGTTTTTTCCTCAAGAATGCTTGAAAGTCCTCTATTCCACTGAATGACCATATTTTCCCTGAAACAAGATACTCAGTTTTGCTGGGTAGGTGACCCTTGGGTTCATTCCCAGTTCTTTTGCCCTCTGGAATATCATATTCCATGCCCTTCGATCCCTCAGTGTAGAAGCTGCCAGGTCCTGGGCTATTCTGATTGTGTTTCCACAATATTGAAATTGTTTCTTCCTGGCTGCTTGTAGTATTTTCTCCTGATCTGGGGATTCTGGAACCTGGCTATAATATTCCTGGGAGTTTTCTTTTTGGGATCTTTTTCAGGAGGTGATCGGTGGATTCTTTCAACCTCTATTTTGCCCTCTGGATCTAAAACATCAGGGCAGTTTTCCTTGAGAATTTCTTGAAGGGTGATTTCTAGGTTCTTTCCTTTGATCATGGCTTTCAGGTAGTCCAATAATTTTTAAATTGTCTCTCCTGGATCTATTTTCCAGGTCAGTGGTTTTTCCCATGAGATATTTCACATTGCCTTCTAATCTTTCATTTGTTTGGATCTGCTTAACAGCATCTTGATTTCTCATAAAGTCATTAGCTTCCATTTGCTCCAGTCTAACTCTGAAGGAATGAATCTCCTCAGTGAACTTTTGAGATTCATTTTCCATCTGGCAAATTCGACTTTTTAAGGCATTCTTCTCCTCATTGCCCTTTTGGACCTCCTTTGCCATTTGAGTTAGTCTGTTTTTTAAGGTGTTGTTTTCCTCAGTCAGGCTGTTGACCCTCATTTCATACTTTTCCTGCATCCTTCTCATTTCTCTTTCCAATTTTTCCTCCACTTCTCTTATTTGATTTTAAAGTCCTTCTTAAGGTCCTCTATAGCCTGCAACCCACTCATGTTTTCCCCTGGGGCTTTTGGAGCAGGACTTCTGACCTCACAGTCCTTTTCCTGCTCTATGCCCCCAAAATAGGAGTCTAGGGTTGCATTTTTCTGTTTCCTTTGCCTTGGCATGTTGCCACTTAATTGCTTGACTTTTGGGCTTGTTGCCACACTATGGCTTTAAGGCCAGATAGAGGAATTTTCGTCCCGAACGTGTGGGGGGCAACTTCCGTTTCTGGCAAGCTGTAAACCCACCCAAGACTTCCACCCTAGATCCCAATCCAGGTCCAGGGAGGTTAAAGCAAGAGCGATTACCCTCCAAGACTGATCGCTGGATCTCCCTACAAACTTGCAGGCCAGGAGCTGGAGCTGCCTTTGAAAGTTACCAAATGGCGTGTCTCCTCAGTGGCTTCTAGCCCCCAGGGGAGGGAGCCAACGCATTCCCTAAATACGGGTCCCAAAGTCCATAGGACACTAACCTCTTACTTTGTCCTAGGCATGTCTATGTTGATAATTCTGGAGTCGCCACAGCTGCTGGTGTTCTGGGGTTCCTCCAGCTGGCTGCTGGCCCTGCCGCCCTGGGGCTAAAACCTCGGCTCAAGCAGACCTGGGCTCGGCTCGGCTCCTGCACTCTGCGCGCTGTGCGCTGCCAGGTCCCAGACCACTGTGCTGGTCCTTCCTGCAGAGCTGCTGGGCTGTCCTCAGCGGGAGGTTAGCTTCTCTGTGTCGTTCTGTGGGTGCTGGGGCTCTAGAAGTTGTTCAGAGTCCCCTTTTACATCGTTTGGGGGGAATCTGGGGGCAGAGTGGCTTGGATGAGCTGTTTCTACTACCCCATCTTGGCTCCGCCCCCCTGGGCTGCCTGTTTTACAAATCAAGGAAAGGGTGAGTGGATTTGTGTCTGACATTCAGGAAGGGCAAAGTGACAAATCAAAGAGGGAAGGGTAGAGTGGAGCTGGGTCCAACATCTTAAGTCTAGAAAGTCATCAGAAAAATAAATTAGTATGTTGTATTTTCTGATTTCTAAGATGTAAATTCTCACACTCAAAATTTAACTCTCAACTTTTAGAAGTCAGTTTGAGCTGACTGTAGCACACTTCTGGGTCCTTGAATGAAATAAGAATGTTAGAAAGAGGGATTCAGTTTGAAGAATGATGATGAGTTCTGTTTTGGATATGTTGAGTTTGAGTTGACTATATGGGACATCTTTTGGATGCGCACAGTTGCCTGTCCAGCACTTGGTTGGTGATATGGTACTAGAACTCAGGAGAGAGAGTAAGGTTGGATTTAGAAATTTGGCAGTCATCTGAATACATGGAAATTGATATCACTAAGTGAGAGAAAATAAAGACAGAAGAAAGCCCAGTCCAGAGGTCTGGGATGCCCCCTCGCCTTGAGAGTAGGCAATGGTTGATGATCCAGTGAAGGAGGGTGCAGTAAGGAGAGAGTCTTCCAAAGGAAAGGGAGGGCGGTTAGCAGTGTTACCTGCTGTGGAAAGTCAAGAGGGAGGAGGATTGAGTGAGGAGAGATTATTGATAACTTTGGAGGGAGCAGTTTTAGTTGAGTGATGAGAGCAGAAACTGGAGCACCTGGGTTTGAAAACAGAGGAAGTAGTAACAATAACCTTATGTAGCTTTTGTCAGTCAGTGAACATTTACTAAGTGGCTAATGTATGCCAGGCACCACCATAAGCTTGGAGATAAAAAGAAAGGAAAAAGACTGTCCCTCCCCTCCAGGAATTCACAGTCTAATGGGAGAAGACTACATATAAAAAGAAGATGAAGAAGGAGGTGGGGGAGATGAGAACCTGGCCCTGAGGCATGAGGAAGTCCAGAAGAGTGCAGTTGGGCAGAGAATGTAAAGATGTCTGCCCTGGGGACCTTTCTAGGAGGGGTAGGAAGAGGGAGGGCAAGGTTATTGATGAGGTATGAACTTCTGGGTTGATGTGACCTTGTAGGATGAATAGGTAGAATGAGTGCAGAATAGTTCAGCCAGGTTGGAAATGAAGAGACTTGCTGCTCTAGGTGGCCTCCTTAAATAGAGCATCTGGGAAGAGAAGTCTTTGATTTTATAGATGTGGACTATATGGCACAATGCATTGGTTTACTCAGTCACAGAGATTGCAGAATTGTGACTTGAACATAGATCTCCAATTCAGTGCTTTTTCACAGTGCTGTCCTAAATTTTTATACCCTCCTTAGCATTGAAATCAGAGTACCAGGTTATATATTGGTTTGGTTTGGAGCATTTTTAAAGGTTTAAAGAGTTTTTTTCTTCATTCTCTTCAATGTAGGACATGGGTATTGAAGAATACTATTGAAGTTTAGGTAAGATTTGAATAGGCAGAAAGGTGACTTTTTTTTTTGAGGTCCTAACTTCTTGAGAATTTCATCCTCTGATGAAATATATCTTACTATTATTGATTTGGTACTTAATTTAATTTCCTGTATTGCTAGTTTTATTTCATATGTCTCATTTCCCAATTAGGTTTTAAGCTCCTTGAGTATGGGGAATATTTTTTATTTTATTTTTTTCCCCACTGGTCTGCCTCCTGCCATGATATGGTGCTTTATGTATGCAGTGTTTAAAGACAACAGAGATAAAATTTGTAATATAAGTTTTCTAATCTATAGTCACTGCTCTCTCTCTATAACCCTTTTTAAGGACTGAGTTTCATAAGTGAGATTAAACAATACTAGCTCTTGGTCGTGGTTATTTCTCACATGTTAGAGCATAAGGAGATAGAAGAAAGAATGAGAACCTTTCAGGGGTACTTGTGTCATGGATTACCAAAATTTTATACCTTTAAGCATTCTTGGTAGTGCAGGATATTAGTTTAGAATTATTAAGGTAGCAAAGAAGAAATATTGTCCTGTCGCTTCAAATTCAAATTACAGTTTTGAAAGATAATCATTATTAGCATCTCCTTACATGTAATGCTATATGTCCTGTACCCCTACTTGATTTTTTTTTTGCCTATACTTTTGGGGTCCCCAACCTCACCTTTCCAAACTTCTGTACCGGTAGAGATTATAGGACTTATTTTTTGACTTTATATTAGTAAAATTTGCATGCTTTCCCCCCAAAGGTTTATGTCAGTAGGTTTACAGATTATACTAATATGCAGATTCTCATCATAATTTAAATTTTTTCCATGGGGCAATTGTAGGCAAATTTCCTTTTATCCAGAATAGTTTAGAGAAGATGTATTCTTGTCAATGCATCAATCATCTTACAATATATAATATTGCAAGTATCATTCCTTTTTAAAAATGGCAAATATGAAACATCTACTATGTACCAGGCATTGTGTTAAATGCTTTGCAAATATTATCTCATTTGGTTTTCACAACACCCCTGAGAGGTAAGTGCTGTTATTAACATCATTTTACAGTTGAGGAAATGGGAGTAGATAGAGTTTAAGTGATTTGTACAGGGTCAAGTACTTAGTATTTGAGGTTGGATTTGAATTGTCTTTTTGAATCTAAGCTTCATATTCTTTTCACTATGCTGCCTTGATCCTCTAGTGGCATACCCCATAAATTATTTTGAGATAAAGGATTACTACTAGTTAATTTACTTGTTATACATATTCAAGGTTTTATGAAGGCAGATTTAATAAAATTCCAGGACCGTTAAAGTTGCCTTTCTTGGCTAATAAATTCTAAACAAGGAATGGGGAATTTAGCTTCCTTCATCTTTTCCCTACTCCATCCCATCTCTTGGAATTTTTTCCTATTCTTTAAGACCCAACTGAAATTACACCTTCTCCATGAAGCCTTTAGTGATCCCCCACCCAAATGGAAAAGATCTGGTCTCCTTTGGCCACACATTATGCATCACAGTTTTCTTACGTTCTTATCCTAATCTGTAATACAGTTATTATATATTTCTAATATAGCATTGTGTACTTGCCTGTTAAAACTAGAGTAATTATAATTTCATAAGAGGTTGTTGTGATGAAAAAGTTTTGTAAATCTTAGAACATCATATAAATGAGAATGATTATTAGGAATAATACTCATTTCCAACCAGTTGGCAAAAGCAGGTCATACAGATTGATGAAGAAATTTTACTAATAGAGCCTTTAGAAAGTTAAATTTATGAATAGCCGTGAGGATTTTGAAAGACATGTGGTTTGTGTAAACAAACAGCTAGGTATTTGTTACAGTGTGTACTAAGTATGATGTATAACATGAAATTCAGTCGTGAATAGCCCACTGAACTGGGATTTGGAGGACTTTTGTTCTCAGTTTGGCTACTTTGTGATTTTATGTCACTTCACCTTTCATAACCTGTTTGCTTTTGTGGAAAAGAGTAGTATTTAGCATAGATAATACTTTAAGTCCCATCTATTGCACTCACGTTCTGTGATCCTTTGATTTTAAGTGGTGCAAAAGACATTATTTAAGGACATTTTGACTGGAAAAGGTCTAATCTAGGTTTCAAAAAGAAGAGGAAACAGATGTGTAGAGTGTAGATGCTAAAATGATGATGATGATAAAAAAACCTTCAAGAATTTGGGTAGATTCCCTATCATTTGTTTTATTTTTGTTTTAAATAAGGACAAGAATCATAGAGGAAAAATGATGAACTTGTAATTATTTTAAAAAATATATTTTTAGTTTTTAACACTCATTTCCATAAGATTTTGAGTTTCAGATTTTCTCCCCCTTGCCCCAAGATAGCATGCTTTCTGATTATCCTTTCCCCCAGTCTACCCTCCCTTCTATCATGTCCCCCTCCCCCCACATCCTCTTCTCCCTTACTTTCTTATAGGGCAAAATAGATTTCTAAACCCCATTCATTGCCCATAGATCTTATTTCCTAGTTGCATGTAAAATTTTTTTTAACATTTGTTTTTAAAAGTTTGAGTTCCACATTCTCTTCTTTCTTCCCTCCCCACTGACCCTCATTGAGAAGGCAAGCAATTCAGTATAGGTTATACATGTGTAATTATGCAAAATACTTCCATTATAGTCATGTTGTCAAAGACATTTCTGTCCCAACACCCCCCCCCCCATTATTCTATTTTCTCTTTTACCCTGTCCCTTTTCAAAAGTGTTTGCTTCATACTACCCCCTCCCCCAGTCTTTCCTCCCTTTTATCCCCCCTTTTCCCTTCCCCCCTACTTTCTTGTAGGGGAAGATTCCCAGTTGAGTGTGTATGTTCCCTCCTTAAGCCAAATCCGATGAGAGTGAGGTTCGTTTATTTCCTCTCACCTCCCCCCCTTCCACTCCATTGTGAAACCTATTTCTTGACTCTTTTATGTGAGATAATTTATCCCATATATATATCCCTTTCTCTTTTTCCCAATATATTCCTCTCTCACCCCTTAATTTTGTTTTTTAGATACCATTCCTTCATATTCAACTCACTCTGTGCCCTCTATCTACATAGATACATGCATATATACATGTATACATACCCACAAACATACACATATATTTCCTCCAACTACCCTAAATCTGAGAAAGGTCTCATGAGTTACAAATATCATCTTTCCGTGTAGGAATGTAAACAGTTCAACTCTGATAAGTCCCTTATGATTTCTCTTTCCTGTTTATCTTTTCATGCTTCTCTTGATTCTTATATTTAAAAGTCAGATTTTCTGTTCAACTCTGATCTTTTAATCAAGAGTACTTGAAAAATCCTCCATTTCATTGAATGTCCATTTCCCCCCTGAAGTATCATACTCAGGTTTGCTGGGTAGATGATTCTTGGTTTTAATCCCATCTCCTCTGACCTCTGGAATATCATATCCCAAGTCCTTTGATCCCTTAATGTAGAAGCTGCTAGATCTTGTGCTATCCTGATTGTATTTCTTCAGTATTCAAATTTTTTCTTTCTGGCTATTTGCAGTATTTTATTTTCTCCTTGACCTGAGAACTCTGGAATTTGGCTACAATATTCCTAGTAGTTTTCCTTTTGGGATCTCTTGTAATCTTTATCAGTGGAGCATGTAACAATGAAATCATAAGTAATTCATTTTTATCAAATTATCTGTCGTTATATAAAACTAGTGAAAATGGGGCGGCTAGGTGGCGCAGGGAGTAGAGTGTGGCCCTAGAGTCAGAAGGACCTAAGTTTGGATCGGGCCTCAGACACTTAAGGCACACACAAACAAAAAAACCTAGTCCTGTGACCTTGGGCAAATTACTTAACCCCAATTGCCCTCCAAAAGACAAAAACAAACAAACAAAACTAGTGAAAATTCCCATTTTTTTTTGTTTGTTTGGGTTTTTTTTTGCTTTTATAGAGGGGGGAGGGCAGAGCAGTTGGGGTTAAGTGATTTGCCCAAGGTCACACAGCTAGTAAGTGTTAAGTGTCTGATGCAGGATTCGAACTCAGGTCCTCCTGACTTCAGGGCTGGTGCTCTATTCACTGAGCCACCTGGCCACCCTAGAGTGGTTATCTTTAAATGAACTTTTCTGATGGAATATTTTACCCTGACTTACTTTTGTGTATTAATATTTTTAATAATGTATATCTTGAGGTAGAATCATATAATAACTATCTATGAAATTTTGTTGTCAGGAGTATACCAGAATTTAAGTTAAGTATAATTAATTTTGGAATATTTACAGTAAGGAATAGAAGTAATTCTTCTGTATATTGTGTAAAACTCATTTGGCAAAAGTGCTTCAGTAGTTGAAATTGTTCTCATATCTTAGGTTTTTATGGTGCTTATAGTTTTCAGAGAGTTTTCTTATATATTATCTCATTTAATCACATATATTATCTTATTTCATATATATTATTGACTTCACTGGGCCTCAGTTTCCTCATTTGTAAAATAAATCGGTTAAACTGAGTTTCCAAGGTTCCTTCTAGCTATATATAGATTTATGTTACTACAGCAGCTGAGCTAGTAGAGAATAAAAAAACCCTTTCCTTGAAGGACTGCACTCCACAAAGTTTTGAATATTCCCTTATTCATTGTTATTTAATACTGTTATTAGTCTGCATCATTTGTCCTTTGATTCAGTTATTTTGGATAACATTTTAAATCACCATAATAATTTTTGTATTTTGTTCCTGTCTCAGTCAGTGAGTCAGTAGGTATTTTTTTTTTTATCATCTGTTATGTGTCAGGCACTGTACTAAGTATTAGAGATACATGAAGAGACATATATAGTCTCTGAACTTGAAGTGCTCTGAATCTAATGGGTGAGATCACAAACAGATATCCGGAGCAGCTAGGTGGTAGAGTGGATGGAGCACAAGGATTTGAATTAGGCCTTTAAGTTCAGTTAAAATCCAACCTCCAAACACCTGGGCAAGTCACTTAACCTCTGTTTGCCATAGTTTCCTTATCTGCAGATTGGAGATAATAAACCTATGTCTCCAGATTGTTGGGAGGATTAAAATGTTAAGTGCTTTGCTCTGTGCCAGTCTGGTAGTAAGTGCTGTATAAATGTTAACAATCATTATTCTGTACAGACAAGCTATACATAGAATAAATAGGAAATAATTAAGAGAGGGGAAGCATTAGAATTAAGAGGAATTGGGAAAGACTTCCTTCCACTAGAAGGTGGGATTTTAGTTAGGAATTGAAGGAAGCCAGTTGACACAGATGAGGAAGGAGGAAAACATTCCAGCCATGAAGGATAGCCAGAGAAAATTCTTGGAGCTGAGAGATATAATGTCTTATTTGTGATTAGCAAAGAGGCCCAGGTCACTGGATCAAAGAGTATATGTTTAGGGTAGGTTGTGGGGAGGAGGTGATGGAGAGAATATAGTGTATAAAAAGATGGAAAGATTGGAGCTAGGGGTTATAATTAAATTTGAATACCAAACAGAGGATTTTGTATTTGCTCCTGGAGGCGAGGGGGAGACAATAGAATTTAGTGAGTAGAGTGGGTGATATAGACATATCTACACCTTAGGAAAATCACTTTAATAGCTGAATGAAGGACAAACTATTGTGGGGAGAGATTTGTGGCAGGAAGACCAATCAGTAGGCTGTTGTAGTAGTTCAAATAGTAGTCTTTCACCTTGAGATGATGAGGTCCTACACCAGGGTGGTAAGTGTATTGAGGAGAGAAGAGGTATTGCCAAAGTGAAATTGACAGAGTCTTGGCAATGGATTGGATATAGGGGGTGAGAGATAAAAAGGAGTCAAAGATGACCCCTAGATTGGGAAACTGGGAGGACAGTAGTGCCCTTGACAGTAATTGGGATGTCTGGAAGGAGGTAGGGAAGAGTTCCATTTTTAACAGCTATTTTCTGTAAAAAGTAATAGGACCTAGTAGAGAGAATTTAGGATTTGGTGCCAGGTAGCCCTGAGTTAAGATTCTACCTGTAATACTTTTTTTGTGATTCTAGTAACTTTACCTTTCTGTTCTAAATCATCTCTTTTAAAATTATAAATTATAGACAGGTTGTGATCTAGGTTAGTAGAGAGCATCACCACACTGTTAAATGCTCTTCTTTAAATACATTGATTAATAGATTGTATTGCATTATAAGTTGGAGAGTAAGTTCCATTAGGGTAATGATTGTGTATTATCTGAACTTTTTGGTTCTCCTACTCTCTATCAAAAATACTCTGCTTAAAAATATTTGTAGAATTAAATTGAACATAATCCTAAATGGTAGACAGTTCAATTAATTATTGCTTTTGCATTGTTTTTAGGCTTATATTTGATTATGAGTAAGTTTGATATTTTGGAAATTAATTGTAATTTAAACAAAAATAATGAAACCATTTTCCCATTCTGTTCTAATGAAAACATCTCATTTCAGTCCATGTGAAAAAGACCAGAATGCTTCAAAAAAATCTTTAATTTTTTATTTGCATTTTGAACATTTTTGAGTGACTGATTAACTTAAATATTTTGATTCAAAAGGCCTTTTACAGAACTTGTACTAGTGCTAAAGTTTTCTGGAGAGCCCATAGAGTGTTAACAATTTTCCTTAGCAAATCCACACACATCCTATGTATCATTAACTCAATTTGATCAGGAACTTTTTAAGTTTTCCACACTTAGTATAGGAGTTATTCTCTTCTGGTTTAAGTTTCAAATATTTTATAATTATGTTAGGTAGTTTGGGTGATTTGATTGATGTATTCAACCATTCTCTCCTTTTTTATATGAAAAGTAGTTGAACTTACTCAATTAACTTGCATCTGTACATTAATATGAATGTGATAAGCATTTCTAATTTGTCAGAGACTGTTATATTCTATTACAGGTAATAGGGAACAGTGAAACAATCCCTGCTATCAAGGAACTTAGCATTCTATAGGGGAAAGAAGAAAATGTGAACACATTTAAGTAAATATAAAATATGTACTAAATAATTACAAGTTAATTTTCTTAAGGAAGGCAGTAACAGCTAGAGGCTGGGGGATCAATAAAGACTTCATATAGTAAGGAAGTGGCATGGTCTCTTGGTTGATATCAGTGTAAGGTAAGGACAAAAGACATCAATAACAGACTGTTCTTTTGTTACACTCATCATCTTCCTGACTTCCTAGAACATAACTTTTTTTAGCTACCACTTTCATATATGTGCTGTCTCTCTTATTAAAGTATAAGCTCTTTGAAGGTAAGGATTATATTGATGCAGTTTAAGGGGTTCAGGGCACCCCCCCAAGACCAGAGTACTAGACAGGGTCATCTGGAATGAATTTGGGAGCACAAGCATCCTTTAAGTCTAATTGGCAAAGGTTTGTTGTAATGCTAATATGGTGGGCAGAGCTCCTCAAGAAGTTTGCATCTTAACAGAAATTATGCTAAAGTTTATAGAGGAAAAATAGTAGATTATCTGACAGATATGCTAATTAGGTCATAATTTACAACCTTGATCAAGGGCATCATTCACTACTGGTAACCAGGGGAAGGGGTTTCTTAGAGGTGTATTTTTGGTCTGTTACATCTATAGCAAGATAGCTTTGAGAGTTGATGTCTGTAGCTTGATCTCTGAATTACGTGTGTTAACTTTGGAATCAATACATGGTAATTCTGTGGTTGCAAGATAGTCCTGTTTTTACAAGAGAATTTCTTCAGAAGTCATCTTGTTCTCTTGATGGGGAAAGATAGTTTGTTTTACAGGGGCCCACTCATGAGTAATTGCTAGGCATAGTGTTCTTGGACTAGGGAGAAAACTGTCAGGGATAATATTTTAAGGCTAGGGAGAAATGTGATCTTGGAATTGGGGTCCAGTCCCAAGCACTCAAGGACCTCCTTAGTCCCACTTTTGTATTTATATCCTTACTACTTAGTATAGTGTTTGGCACATAGTAAATGCTTAATAAATAATTTTCATTCATTTCCCCTCCTCAGGAAGCTTAGGGGTTCCCTGTTTTCTCTTTGATAAAATTCAGACTTCTCTATTTAGCATTTAAAAATCTTACCAGAGCTGTGAGCTCTTCTACCCAGAGTGCACTTGCCTCCCTCCTGCCTCCAGGTGCGGCACCACCTCCTCTCTTCTCTTAAGGGTTTAAACTTGCCACTTCAAAGTTCACCATGCAAGATGATATTGCTGCTCTTGTTTGACTGTGGCTCTGGAATGTGCAAAGCTGGCTTTTCAGGAGACTATGCCCCTTGGGCTGTCTTCCCTTCCATTGTTGTGTGCCCCAGAAAAGAGGGTGTGATAGTGGGTATGTGCCAGAAAGACAGCTATGTGGATGGGATGAAGCCCAGAGCAAGACAGGTATTCTGACCCTGAAGTACCCCATTGAACATGGTATTGTTACCAGCTGGGTTGACATGGAGAAGATCTGGCATCATACTTTCTACAGTGAGCTCCGTGTGGCCCCAGAAGATCACAGACGTCTGGGGCACCCAACAATGGAAGGGAAGACAAAGATCCAGATGGGGAGGGGGGATGGTGAAAGGTACTAGTATTGCTTTGAATGTAAATTACATAATCCTTAAAAAAACAAAAATAAAAAAACTTTTTGTGTCTTCTGCCTTAATACTTGTTCCTTTTTTTTTAATTGTCTATATTGAATGGCCCCCTAAATTCCCTCCCTGTCCCCAACATAGATGTGAATGAGGACTTTTATAGTGTCCCTTCGAGTTTTGAGATCGGTGCCAGTACTTGGGGGAGGGGAGAAGCTTTACCTTTACACTGACTTAAGACCAGTTCAAATAAAAGTTAAAGGAAAAAAAAAATCTTACCAAACTGGCTCTAATCTATCTTTCCAAATGTTTTTCTTCCTTACCTACTTAATGATTAAGATAAATTGGCCTACTTTCTATTTCTTATGCAAAGCATTTTATTTCTTATTTCTGTGTATTTTCATAGGATGTCTCCCATGTTTGGAATATTTGGAATGTTTGGAATGTTTCTCTTTACTTTTCCCCTTGAAATCCCTAGCTCTCTTCAAGGCTCAAAACTCAAGTGCTATACACTTTAAAAAGCCATTCTTGGCCCACAGTCATTAATGCTTCCCTGCCAAATTACTTTTATTTCCTTTATATGTTTAAAAGATTTACTTATTTCTGTACTTGTGATTTTCCCTCTGTAGAATATAGACTCTTCGAGGGTAGGAGGAACCTACCATCTCTCAAGGCAGCTCATTCTACTTTTGGGTAGCTCTGGTTGTTAATAATTTTTTCCTGAAATCAAGACTTAAAATTACCTCTTAATAGTTTCAGCCCATTATTCCTGTTCCTTCTCTCTGAGGACAAAACTGAGAAAATGTAATCATTTTATTTTGTAGATGGTGCCTTAGGTGCTATCATTCATATTATATCTATAATGGGGGAGAAAATTTAATTAAAGGGTATGTCAGTACTTGTTCACTTTAGTAATTGAATAATTTTTATCATTGTTTAGATACTGCCATGCTGAAAGTGCACCGACCAGTATGGTTCACTAGTCTGAGGTATTTTCACTAGTCTTTGAGGAGCTTAGCCTTAGTAAAAGTTGGCCTTTAGACTGTGCAAAACAGTTTAAAACTGACAAGCTCCAGAATAATTACATATAAAATTAATTTCTGTGCATTGTCTTTCTCCCCCTTCAGTTTTTTAGTGTTGGTCACAGTGAACTTTAAAGGAATATTTGGGACAGATTTTTTTTTTAACTGATAATGTTCTATCTTCTACATTCACTGAATGATTATTTTAGAGCTATAGGCTTACTTGAAAGATATAAAAATACCTTCCTGAAAGATAATTGTGTTTCCAACTCTGGAGAATTCAACTTATCTGGTAATATTTTTTACATTGTTCTACTTGACATTTAATGTTGAGTTAGCATATATTCAGTATGTAACTCAGTTATTGCAGAAATCAAATCATATCCTAATGTACTCTACCTTCTTTTCACTATTTAAAAAAATCTTAACTGTGCAGAGTAGCAAGAATGAAAGCTAGGCTCACGCATGTGCTCACACACACATGCTTTTCCCCCATTCACTCTTTAAAGAGCTATACCTTACTTTGAAGAGCTATACCTTACTTTTTTCAAAACCCCCTGCAGTCTGACTTCTGACCTTATCATTCAGCTGAAACTGCCTTCCACACAGTTACCAGTGATTTATTAATGGCCAAATCTGTCAGTCTTTTCTTAGTCCTCATACTTCTTAATGACGCCAAAACATCGAACACTGTTATCATCTACTTCTCTCTTGGCTTTCATAGGTTTAGCTCCTATCTGTCAAGCTGCCTTCAGTTTCTTTTGTTAGTTCTACATCCTTGTCAGGTTCACTGACTATGAATGTCTTTCCATGTTCTGTTCTGGGCCCTGTCTTTCTATTCTATTTCATTTGGTGATCGTAGCTCCCCTGAATTCTGTTGTGATCACTACTCATATGGTTTGCAGATGCCTTATATCCAGCCCTGGTCTTTCACTTCACTACAGTTCTGGTCACCAGCTGCCTTTTGGAGTCAGAAAAAAAAATGAATTTCTGCCTCAGCCTCTTATTATCTGTGTCTCTGAGGAAGTTATTTGTCCTTAGTTTCCTCACTATTAAAATGGGGCTAAAAGCAATATCTATTACAGAGAGTTATTGTGACAGATCAAATGAGATAACATGTAGAGATTTCCAAATCTTAAAGCCCTGTATAAATGATAGCTGCTTTTATCATCAGTGACTCATATTGGAGATCTCATAGGCATCTCAGAGTCAACATGTACAAACTATAACTTATATCTTTACTCTCCCCTCTTCCCAAATTGCCTTTTACTTTTGAGGGCGCCATCATCCTTCCTAGTCACCTTTGCTTATGACCTTGGTTTCCTGGGTTGTCCCATGTCCTTCTCTTTCATAACACATATGTAATCTGCCAGATCTTGTTTCTGCCTTCAAAACATCTTTCATGTTCCCTTCTCTCTACTCACACAGCAGTT
The DNA here is from genome assembly GCA_011680675.1 of Gymnobelideus leadbeateri. Classification (NCBI taxonomy): domain Eukaryota; kingdom Metazoa; phylum Chordata; class Mammalia; order Diprotodontia; family Petauridae; genus Gymnobelideus; species Gymnobelideus leadbeateri. The sequence goes on from WOXC01005542.1 coordinate 92,265, forward strand.
GCCTTCATCAGTTCTTTCTTGGACTATTCTTCATCAGTTCTTTCTTGGACTGTGTCAGTGAGTATGTCATATAACTGTGTTATATAACTATGTCAGTTATAATTGGTCTCCACCTTAAGGCTTCATTTACTCTAATCCATCTTCTCTTTTCCCAAAGTTTAGGTCTGACTATATCTTATTAACATACTTTTCTTTGCTTTTTTTTTTTTTTTTTTGGGAGGGCAATTAGGTTTAAGTAACTTGCCCAAGGTCACATGGCTAGGTTTTTTGTTTGTGTGTGTTAAGTGTCTGAGGCTGGATCCGAACTCAGGTCCTTCTGACTCCAGGGCTGGTGCTCTACTCACTGCGCCACCTAGCCGCCCTTATTACACTTTTCTACTCTCCACGTACTTTAGGACTCAGCTATACTGGCCTACTTGTACATCATGCACTATTTGTGCTCTGTCTCTTTACCTTGGCAGAGGATAACTGCTATCCTTGGAAAGTTCTCTCTCCTTATTTCTCCGTCTTAGAATCCTGGTTTCCTTCAAGATTCAGCTTTAGTTTTTTCTACAAGAGACCTTTCTCATTCCCCCTCAATTACTAATGCCTTCCCTATTTAGATTACCTTCCACCCTCCATGTGCATATCTTATATATGCCTGATATCTTATATATGCCTGATGTGTATGTTGTCTCCCTTATTAGCCTTTGGGCTCCTTGACACCAGAGACTGTTTTTATCTTTCTGTGTCATACCTCAAACCACGTGCCTGTTTAAATATACTTAAGAGTGCTTTTATCTGTCGTGCTGTGCCTATTTCCTAGCATACTTGTTGATTGAAAGTTCTATGCATGAAAATTCTATGCTTTTTCCCTTATGATTTTCCTCCTTCTAGCTTCAACTTGTTGAAATCTTGCCTTATCCTTGGAGGTGTGCACATCAAACATGATTTTCTTCATGAATAGTTTTTGATCCCCCAAAATGGATATTTTTTCTTTCCTATGATTCTCCACAGTAATTTTTTCTCTCAACTTCTGCATCTACCCATCTCTGCCCTTACCCTCCACCCCTTCATTTTGCTTCATATTACAATTTTGTTATTGTTTTTGTTGTTCTTAGCCTGTCTTTCCTAAACTGTACACTTTTCTTAGTTCATTGATCGTGAGAGGGCCTCAATAAAAAGCTGTTGGATGAATAGTACAAATGAAATAGAAAAGCAGTGTAACCTGAGAAGCTTATGTCTTGGTCATCTTTGTATTTCACTCAAGTGTTTTGTATGGAGTGGGCACTTCATAAATGTTTGTTGAATTGAATTAGTTGAAGGAGCTTTATCAGGTCCATTGTGTTAATGTAGCAGAAATAATTGATGATGTTTTGAATATAGTGCTAAGCCAGATGACAGTGAAGCCCAAAATGAAGATGCTTAGCCTGGAGGCTGGGGGGAGGAGAGTGGAGGAATAGGAGTGAGGGGGGGAGTGGGCAAAGGAAGGTGAATTAGCCATTTGGGACAAGGTAATGACTTTGTCAAAGTTTTAGCCTGCCAATAATGCTAAACTTCTCTGGAAATCATGCAGTTTCATTTTTTTCCCATTCTACATTCATAAGAGAGATGCAAATGATATCAAAGCATTTACCTCAGGACGTTTTTTTAAGAAAATAAATTTTGGAGCAATTTGTTGGACCAGTCTCTACTCAAACCATATTTATCTGCAAATACTTTTAAGGCACAGTTCAACAACTGATATTTCCTAATAATATGTTGTCATTAAAGGTTAAATTCTTTTTAGTATGTTGTGAGTAAAAAAGAAATGTCTAATTTTTTAGGGAGTTATATTTAAAAGTTTAAAATAGCATGCTTTTTCTTAATCTGTATAGAAAATAAAATATACTTACTTGGAACATCTTATTTCTTGATGATAGATAACCAAGGCATAACTCTGTGTGTGTGTATGTGTGTGTGTATGTATGTATACACAATTCATCCATCCATATGTATTTTAATATGGTAAAAACTTTACCATTATTTCCATAAAGTGTTGTTATTAGCAGTTATTCTTATCTGTAATTTGTCATTACTATTACACAGTGATTTTTTCTTCTATATCTCTTCCTGATATTTCCCCTTTGCTTCAAGGAGGTCAGATTTCAATGAGAATTGGAAAAACTTGTAGAATATTTTGACTGAAGCCTTAGTTTTAGTTAATTGCTAAAAAATTATAAAATGTTTAGTTGTTTTATGTGTCTTATTGCTTTTCAGATTCATTGAGTATGCAGTCATTTGCTTTATTTAAAGAAATTGCTGAAGACAATCTGTCAGGACCTATTTTTCTCTCCCAAATTTTTACTTACTATAGGATAATTTTCATCTTTTCCTCAGATCCCCATAGGTTTTTTTTTTCCTTCTGTTACCATTAATTATATTTCTTCAGGTCTTGCATATAAGAAATTGTAGGTTAGCTTTCTATTTTTACAAAGTAAGAGATTCATATTTTTAAATAATTCAGTGCTGAAAAGTTTATTAGATCTTAACAATGAAAAAAATCCCACTGAATATGTTCAAAACCTGTTAATTAATATGATTGCAGAAACCACAGGTTTTACTAGCCAATTACAGTTTTTACCAAAGTAGTATGTAATAAAGTAGTAACTTTTCTTTTGAAGTGTTTGTGAGCTGTTGATTTCTGTGTGCAAAAAAGCTTAGAAAATAAAAGAACACCATTAGAATTTTGGGGGTGACTTTTTTATTTAGTATTTTATTTTTCCCCAGTTATATGTAAAAGCAATTTTTAACATTTGTTTTTAAAACTGTGAGTTCTAAATTCTCTTCCTCCCTCCCTATCTGCCCCTCATTAAGAAGGCAAGCAATTGGATATAGATTATATGTGTATAGTCATGCAAAAATATTTATAATAGTCATGTTGTGAAAGAAAACATAGAAAAGAAAAACCCTCAAGAAAAATAGAGTAAAATTTTTTTAAAAGCATGATTCAGTTTGTATTCAGACACTGTCAATTCTTTCTCTGAATATGGATAGCATTTTTTCATCATAAATCTTTTAGAGTTGGCTTAGATCATTGTATTGCTGAGAAGAGCTAAGTCATTCACAGGTGATCACCTTAGAATATTTCTGTTACTTTGTGCACAATACATTTCACGTTGTATCAGCCTATGCAAGTCTTTCCACCCTTTTCTGAGAGCATCCTGCTTATCTTTTCTTATAGTACAATAATATTCCATCAAAATCATGTATTCCATCATAATCACACTACAATGCCCAACTGATAGGCATTCCTTCAATTTCTAATTCTTTACTCCTAGAAAAGGACTGCTATAAATATTTTTGTATGTATAAATCCTTTTCTTTTTTCTTTTTTATCTCTTGCGATACATAGTAGTAGTAATTTTGCTAGTTCAGAAGGTATGCATGGCTTTATAGCCCTTTGGGAGCAGTTCCAAATTGCTCTACAGAACGGTTGAATCAGTTTGCAACTCTGCAGACAGTGCATTAATGTCTCATTTTTCCTACATCCCCTCCAGTATTTGTCATTTACCTTTTCTGTCTTATTAACCAATCTAATAAGTATGAGGTAGTACCTCAGAATTGTTTTAATTTGCTTTTCTTCAACCAATAGTGACGTAGAACATTTTTTTATATGGCTATGTATAGCTTTGATTACTTTATCTGGAAACTGATTCATATCTTTTGATCATTTGGGGAATAACTCTTATTTTTATAGATTTGATTCAGTTCTCTGTATGCTTGAGAAATGAGGTCTTTATCACAGAAACTTGCTTCAAAAATTTTTTTTCCTCACACTTAACTATTGCTAACTGTATTTCCCTTCATCCTATTCCCCCGCCACCACTTATTCTATTCTCTCTCCTTTTACCCTTTCCTTCCTCAAAAATGTTTTGCTTTTGACTGCTCCCCTCCCCCAATCTGCCCTTCCTTCTGTCACCTCCTTACCATATCCCCTTCCTCTTCTACTTTCCTGTAGGGTAAGATAGATTTTTATTCCCAATAGCACGTATATGTTATTCCTTCTTTGAGCCAATTCTGATGAGAGTAAGGTTCACTCACTACCCCCATCTTCCCCTTCACTGAAAAAGCTTTTTCTTGCCTCTTTTATGTGAGATAAATTACCCCATTCTACCTCGCCCTTTTTTTTCTTCCCAGTACTCTCACCCCTTAATTTTATTTTTTAGATATGGGATGACTTCTTTAACAGTTAGCTTTTTCTCCCCTTTAATATCAGATTAGTTGTCAACCAAATATTGTGCAGAGAGAAATATTCTTGATGGTAATATCGTATTTTATGTGAATCATAAAAGCAGATTAATTATGGTACAACAATTTAATTGAAATATATTGCTTTGTAGTTAGAGAATAAATACATTAATTTATTTGGTTTTTATATTAACCCTTTGAGATAGATAATACATAGATAGATAAAATTTATAGATGTATAGTTTGATGCAGTATATAAAATGAGGAACCTAAGGATTAGAGAAGTGTGCCTTGACCAAAGCCACACAGCTATTAAGAAATGTAGTCCAGGCATGAACACAGGATTCATAACTAAAATTCCAGCCCTCTTTTCCACCAAACCAGTGCTTCTTTAATGGACAACTTAGTGAGACATGGGAAAGAAGATTGTTGAGGGAGGCAGGTTTCAAAGGAGTATTCTGAGGATATCAGCTTGTTAATATTACAGTATGATCATACTGTCAGACTCTGCTGATATTTAAAACTTTACAAATACTAGAGTATGCAAAAAAAACATAATTATATTTTTTATTTTAGATTCTAATTTTACATTAAAATTCCAAATGTCATTTTATTACCTTTTGAACATTAAAATAGTCTACCATTTATCCAAAGAAACTTTTTTGATCTAAAGGAAAATATCTGTAGAGTCATGGAGGCCTTTTGTCTTTTTTGCTCATATGCCATAGATAACGTCTTTTCAGTACTATGCCTTGTCTTGAGATTAGTCAGTATTCTTTATACTATTTAACATGTTACTATTTAGAGGAAATACTAATTTAGATTAATAGTATTTTGATAGGTAAACATTACAGTAAGAAATGGCCTTTTATTCTCTATATTCTTATTTTTCACTATTCTGTTATGAATTTGGAATAGTTCTCTTCCTCTTCACGTGGTTGTAACATTGGGAATTTTTGCAATTCTAAAGTCAGGTGATACTTTTTGTTTAGTGTTATGATGCAATCTTATCCTGTGGTTCTAAATATTCTGTCTTGATTAATGTTGAAGTCAAGTTCACCAGTCTTGAAACTGGCCAGTACGTTACTTGTACCTTAATATAGGCATAAAAATATATCTCTCAAAGGCATTATTTATTCTTAGAAGTCAGAGTTAATTGACTAATAATAATAATAATAATAATAATAATCTAATCATCAGTGACTTTTAATTATAAAATTTTTGAATTGTATGTTTAAGTTTTATAACAAATAATTATGTTAGTTATTTGAATTATACAGAGTTTAAATAATGTTATTAACTACAGAAAACATGCACAAAGTTCAATTATTTCACAGTAATTCTGCATTTATTTAATCCTTGATTTCTTAAGGCAAATGATGCTTTTTTACGTCATCTAAACTTGATGAGCTTTATAGTTTTGAAGTGCTATTGTTAAAAATGCAGTTGAGTTTATGTTCTTTACCCAACAGTACCTGACCCCCATTTACAAAATGTTATTTATAAGACTCCCTGAAAGTCTGTTCTAAGTCATATAATTTAAAATATATATTATGAATTTTAAATATGAATTGTTTAAATGTGAATTTAAATGTATAAATATATATCACTTGTGTTTCAATATAAATAACTCATGTTTTTCATGTTTTCCATTTTTTTATAGAATCAAAGAATTCCATCTGATATGGTATTTCTCAGGACTTCAGAAAAAACAGGTATTATAAGAGAATTCAGTTTAATTAATTTATTATTTTAAAAATTCATTCTAAGAGTTTAATTTTTGCTTTTTAAATAAAAAATGCTGGAGCTGCTAACTTATCTCTTCTTTCTGAGCCAATTGATAGAAGATAGTGAGCTTGGTTACCTTCTTTCTCATCTGTTCTCTCACCCCTATTTATTTTGATTTTTGGTACCTTCTAAAACTGAAGGACAAAGATACGGCACTATTGGAAATATTCAAAGAAAAGAGAACTATAGGTATTCTCAGGTATTCCTGAGAGAACTATAGGTATTCTCAGGTATTCCTAGCAGCATCACAAGGAAAATATATATTGTATCCCATGGTAACTGCTCTGAAGAAGAGAGAATACTCTTTGGGATATGTATGTTCTTGCATTTTTGCTTAAAGAATCTATAATATTACTTATGTTACACTGTCAAGGACTAAGATATTATGGTTAATTTGGATTTATGTTTTCAATATAATAATTTATTCTAATAAAATGAATATATTCGTTGCATCTGTAATTAGAGTAAACTTAACATAATGACATAATTGAATCTTTCATTAAAGATTGAGGACTTTTGTATCACTCATTCATTACCAGTCATTTTATGGTAGGTATAGTTAGTCATTCCATCAGTCAGTAAGTATTATGTGCCAGACACTGTGCTGAGCATTGGGAATAGAAAGAAAGGCAAAAAATAGACCTTGCTCTTTAAGAACTTGAAATCTAACAGGAGAATGTGTGCAAACAAATAGGTACAAACTAATGATATATACTAAATATAAATAAATAATCATCAGAGGGAGGGAATTAGAATTAAAAGGGATTGGGAAAGGCTTCCTGTAGAAGGCAGGATTTTAGTTGAGCCTTGAAGGAAACCAGAAGGTGAAGATGAGGAAGGAGAACATTGCAGCAGGCATAGGGATCAGCCAAGAACCAAGAGATGGAGTGTTTTCTTTGTGGACATCAAGGGGGCCAGTGTCTTTGGTTTGAAGAGATGTTGGAGGAGGGAGGGTGGAAGAGTGTAGTAGGGTAAGGTATAGGAAGACTGGAAAGATAGGGAGGGGAAAAGTAGGATGTGAAGAGTTTTGAACTTCAAATGCAGAATTTTGTATTTGCTCCTGGAAATCATAGGGAACCACTGGAGTTCATTGAATTTTCAATTTAGGAAAATAACTTTAATGTGGAATAGAGGCTAAATTGTAGTAGAAATAGACTTAGGGTAGGCAGACCAGCCAGCAGGCTATTGCAATAATTCTGGCATGAGATGATGAAGGCCTGTACCAGGGTATTAACAGTATAAGAGGAGAGAAAGGGACATATTCAAGAAATGTAGCAAAGGTGAAATCAACAGATCTTGGCAACAAGGTTTTAAATAGCAAGTGAGAGATTGTGAGGAGTTGAGGGTGATACCTAGGTTGTGAGCCCAGGGGACTGGGAGAAAGATGGTGACCTCAGCAGTAATAGGGAACTTTGGAAAGGAGGAAAGATAATGAGTTAAGTTTTGGACATGTTTAATTTAAGATGTCTACTGGACATTCAGTTGGAGATGTCTGAAAGGAAGTTGAAGATGGGAATCTGGAGGTCAGCAGAAAGGATAGGGTTAGATAAATAGATTTGAGAATCATCATTGAGATGATAATAAAAAAATTTAAAAAATCTTTTTGTTTCATTAAATATTCCCCAGTTATATTAAAAAATTTTTAATATTCATTTTTAAAAATTTGGAGTTTCAAATTCTTTTCTTCCCTCCTTCTCTTCCCCCACCTCCTGAGAAGGCAAGCAATATATCTATTGCATATGTGAAGTTAGGCAAGACATATTTCCATATTAGCCATGTGCAAAAGACAGCATTGTGTGCACGTATACCATACACACACAGACACACACACACAAATAAAGTGAGTAAAATGTGCTTCAGTTTACACTCAGAGTTCATTAGTTCTTTCTCTGGAGGTGATTAGCATTTTTCATCATGGGTCCTTTGGAATTTTCTTGGATCACTGCCTTCATCAGAGTAGCTAAGTTTTTTCATAGTTGATCATTGTCAACAATACTGCTGTTACTGTGTACAGTGTTTTCCTGATTGTGCTCAGTTCACTTTCCAGAGATAATAATTACATTCAGGGGAGTTTATGAGATTACCAAGCAAAGTAGTGTAGAGGTAGACAAGAAGAGGGCCCAGGATGCAACCCTGAGGGATACTCAAGATTAATGGGTATGACTTGGACAAAGATCCAGGGAGGAAGGGACTGAAAAAAAGGGGCTTTAGAGATAGGGGAGAATCAAGGGAGAATGGTGTCCCATAAACCTATAGAGAAGAGAGTGTCAAGGAGAAGAGATTAATTGACTGTGTCAGAGGCTTCCTATGGGGATTGAGAAAAGGCCATTGGATTTTGATGATAAAGACATCATTAATTATTTTGGAGAGAGCAGTTTTGGTTGAATGATGAGGTGAGAATCCAGAATGTGGAGAATTAGGGGAGTGACAGGAGAAGTGGAGGCATCTATTAATAGATGACCTCAAGGAGTTTAGCCACAAAAATCAAAAGAGGCATGGGACAACAATTGGTGGGAATGTAAGGATCAAGTGAGGGTTTTTCCAAGGTAGAGGAGAAACATGGGCAAGTTTGTAAGCAGTAGGGAAGCAGTAGACAGGAGACATTGAGGAAATGGGGATGATAGAGGGTGTTATATGCTGAAAGAAATGGGGTGCAATCAATATAGGTGCAGGAAGTTGGGTTTTATATATACTGAGTCCTGACAATACCCATGAAATTGTTTTGATGAAGTCTTTTTAATGAACCTTTATTTTGCTGATGTTTCTCTCTTATTATAAGTACCATGTGGAATTAATTCCAGTTGAGATTATTTAAAAACAATTCTTCAAGTTCTCTTCAAGTTCAAGTTCAAGTTCAAGTTCTCTTATCTGAAGGGAATTTTAAATGTGCTTTTAAGCTATGAGTTCATAATATTCCCTGATTTTTAAAATTGCTTTGAATAGTTGTTTTGATGTTTCTTTAGGCTAGGGATTCAAATTAATCAGTATACATTTATTAAGTACATATTATATAGCAGGAATTGTATCAGTTTCTAGGGATGCAGAGACAAAAATGTATTAATTCTTACCTTTCAGGAGCTTTCATTCTATTGAAGGAACCAACATGAGCACAAATATAAATCAATATAAAATATATATGGAAGTAATTGTGCACATGTATGTATATGTATTAGGGGTAATTTCATGGAGCTATTAGCAATGATGGCAAAGTCCTTATATAGGAGGTTTTACTTGAGCTGGACCTCAGAGGAAGGTAGGAATTTAATAGGTGTGATGAGGAAGAGAATCCTAGACTTGAAGGGCAGCCTTTATAAAGAGTAGAGTAAGAAATGTAATATCATGTACAGGAATAGTATAGGTTGGTTTGGATTGGCCATAGGTTACATCTCTATTTCTCTACATCCTAATGACAACTACGCTACTTTAGTCCCTTATTACTTTTTGCTTGAGCATTTGCAGTAGCATCCTAATTTGTCTCCCTGCTTTTTAAATTGATTTTCTGCACAGCTGTCAGTGATATTTCTAATGTATTATGAAAATGGACTTTTTTGTTTCTTTGTTTTCTTTTACTTAAAAATTTTTTTAGTTAGAATTTATTTTTAGTTTTTTAGTTAGAATTTATTTTTAGTTTTCAGCATTCATTTCCACAAGATTTTGAGTTACAAATTTTCTCTCTGTCTTTCCTCTACCCCCACCCCAAGATAGCAAGCTGACTGGATACCCCTTCCCCCAATCTCCTCTCTCTTATATCCTCCCCTGTAACTCCTCTAACTTTCTAATAGGGCAAGAGGGATTTCTATACCCCAGTACCTGTATATCTGCTTTCCCAGTTGCATGTAAAAAAAAATACAACTTTTTTTTTAACATTTTTTTTTAATTTGTTTTTAATTTCCAGATTCTTTCCCTTCTTCCCTCCTCATTCACCCCCCACTGGGAAGATAAGCAATTCAATATAGGTTGTACATGTAGTTATGCAATTTGTTTCCATAGTAGTTATGTTGTAAAAGACTAAGTATATTTCCTTCCATCCTATCCCGCTCCCCCCAACTTATTCTTCTTTCCACTTTGACCCTGTCACTTTTCGAAGTATATGCATCTAACTACCTTCTCCCCCAACCTTGCCCTCCCTTCTGTCATCTCCCCTCTTATCCCCTTCCCCCCTACTTTCCTGTAGGGTAAGATACCCAAAGGAGTATGTTATTTAATTCCCTCCTTAAACCAAATTCAATGAGAGTAAGGTTGACCCATTCCCTTTTTACCTTCCTGCTCTTCCTCTCCATTGTAACAGCTCTCTTGCTTCTTTTATATCAGATAAATTTCTGTATTCTATCTCTCCTTTACTCTTCTCATTATATTTCTCTCTCACCTCTTAATTTTATTTTTTAGACGTCATCCCTTCATATTCAACTGATCGTGCGCCCTCTGTCTATGTATACATGTACACACATATATACATACTCAAATATGTATTTATACACACATACAGCCTCATATACATACATATATGTATGTATACACACATGCACACACATATTTACATATACACACATATATATTCCCTTCAACTATCCTCATACTGAGAAAAATCTCATGAGTTACAATGATCATTTTTCCATGTAGGAATGTAAATAGTTCAACGTTAATAAGTTCCTTATGATTTCTTTTTCCTGTTTACCTTCTCATGCTTCTTGTATTTGAAAGTCAAATTTTTTGTTTAGCTCTGTTTTTTTCATCAAGAATGCTTGAAAGTCCTCTATTTCATTGAATGACCATATTTTCCCCTGAATCATTATACTTAGTTTTTCTGGGTAGGTGATTCTTGGTTTTAACCCTAACTCCTTTGACCTCTGGAATATCATATTCCAAGCCCTTTTATCCTTTAGTTAGAAGCTGCTAGATCTTGTGTTTCCAAAATACTCAAATTGGTACTTCCTGAAAGCTTGTAATATTTTCTCTTTGACCTGGGAACTCTGTAATTTGGCTGTGATATTCCTAGGAGTTTTCTTTTGGGGATCATTTTCAGGAGGTGATTAATTAATTCTTTCCATTTCTATTTTGCCCTCTGGGTCTAAAACATCAGGGCAATTTTCCTTGAGAACTTCTTGAAGAATGATTTGTAGGCTCTTTTTTTGGTCATGCCTTTCAGGTAGTCCAATAATTTTTAAATGATCTCTCCTGGATCTATTTTCCAGGTCAGTGGTTTTTCCCATGAGATATTTCACATTGCCTTCTATTCTTTCATTTGTTTGGATTTGTTTTATAATATCTTGATTTCTTATAAAGTCATTAGCTGCAATTTGCGCCAGTCTAATTTTGAAGGAATTATTCTCTTCAGTGAGTTTTTGAAATTCCTTTTCCATCTGGGCATTTCAACTTTTTAAGGCATTCTTTTCCTCATTGGCTTTTTGGGCCTCTTTTGCCATTTGAGTTAGTCTATTTTTTAAGGTGTTATTTTCTTCAGTATCTTTTCGGGGGTCTCCTTTAGCAGGGTGTTGACTTGCTTTTCATGATTTTCTTGCATTATTCTAATTTCTCTTTTCAATTTTTCCTCCACTTCTCTTACTTGATTTTCAAATCCTTCTTGAGCTCCTCCATGGCCTGTAAGCAGCTCATGTTTTTCTTGGAAGCTTTTAATGCAGGAGTGTTGTCTTAATTGACTTCTTTTTAGTTCCATGTTTCAATCCTTTTTGTCCCCAAAAAAGGATTCTATGGTTTGACTGTGCTTCCTCTGCTTGTTAATCTTGCCAGCTAGTTACTTGAATTTTGAGCTTTTTGCCACTATAAACTGTGCTTCCAGATTGAAGAGAGCTATGTCCCTACTTGTTGTGGTTTTTGCAGATGTCAGAGCTATGAGGAGGGCACCCTTTCTATAGGTACCCCAATCTCTGGCTTTCTGGCCACACACCCCAGGACCACACCCCAGACTGCAATCCAGATCCAAGCAGGTCAAAGCAAGAGTGATTACCCTCTGAATGGTTGCTTGGTCCCCCTATGATAAAGCCAGGAGCTTTAGAGGTAGCCACAAGACAGCTGCTGCAGCCACTGTACCTCTTCTACTCCTTGCTATGGGGGAAGGACCCTCCTCTTCAGTCTCCTGGTTCCAACAGAGTTCCCCACTGACCTTTTACTTTCTCATTGGTTTTTATGGGTTGAGAAGTCTGGATACTGCCACAGCTACTGTTGATTTACTCTCCTGAAGTCTGCTGTGGCCAATCTGTGCTGTAGGTTGGGGCCTCCCTTTTTCTGGTGGCAGTTGGTTCATGTGAAAGTGTTCTCAGCTCCCAGCTAGGGGCAATAGACTTTTCCCATTGGCCTGGCAGGCTGGCTTCAGCAGGAGATTTGTTTCTCTCTGTCACTTTGTGGGTTCTGTACCTCTAAAATTTGTTTAGAGTCATATTTTACAGGTATTGGAGGTATTTAGAGCGGGAGCCACACAGAGTTCCTGTTTTTACTCTGCCATCTTGGCTCCACCCTGAAGCTGAACTTTTTGTTTTTGTCTGTTTTGCAATTAAAATTTTCTTTGTGTTTCTGGTGTAGTTTTACAGGTATTTGCATTTTTAATGAAAAATATTGAAGTATCAAGTTTTTAGATCTGTATTAAGGAAGGGCTTCTCCATTAGAATTTTTTCTTAAAGTATGTAATTTTAAATGTTAAATTTAAATGAATACTTTTACCTTAAAATGTTTTATCAAAGACAGTTTTTTTAAAAAGCAATAAATAACAGTTATAATTTATTTAAAATAAACCATGAGGCTAGAACCTTTTAATATAATGTTTAACTGGGAAATTATTAAACTGCTGAAAAAGAAGCTTTGAAATGCAAACAAAAAAGTATGATGGTTTAAATGGGACTGTTTAAGTAAAGCTCTTTTGTCTTACTTACTGGCTACATTTAGAAGTCTCATTTTTAGTTCCTAAGTGTAGTGCTATAAAAATGAAGTGTAATTGTCTTAGTAAATTAAAAAAGTATCTGCTGATTACTACTAGAAAATTTTAAGTGATGACACAAATTCTGACCCTTGGGAAACAAATGTATTTTCGCCTAAGTGGGTAATTTAAAACGCCATAGTATAGAAAAGACAAAATCAAGAATCTAATGTATACTTTTCTGCTGTTTACAGTGTTTCACTACATGGAGTAAGTCTTAAAAAAATAACAATTATATATAAAGAAAATGGTTTGGTGAGTGTCATGGTGAATAACCACAGATGTAATTACTGTAGCTATTAAAATGCAATTTCCAATATCTTTTACAAAGAGTGAATTAAAGTGAGATGTATCGTCATGGAAGGCAGCTGTAACATTCCTGTGCTTTGGTACAGAATTATAGTATCATTCATGCTGAAGTTTTTCTGAATTTTTAAGAGAAAAATTTTTTTTATTTAAAGGTAAAAATATTTACTTTAGTTTTTGTTAAAAAAAAAAAGACAAGTTACTTTTCTTAGGTTAAATTGTGATATGCAAACATTAAGGTACAGATAGGTTTGGTGTTTAGGGTCCTGGAGTTAAAAGTTAGGAAATATGAGTGCTGCTTTTTCAAGTCAGTTCAAGTCAATGAACATTTATTAAACACCTATTTTGCTAGTATTATCTCTTCTTGTAACTAGCTGGGTGAGTTGTCAAGTTTCTCTTTTTTCTTTAATCATCTTTAAGAAGAAGATGATGAATTATTAATAGTAACCATTCTGTACTAACCATTCACAGGTTTTCTGGAAATCATGTATGATAATGCATATAAATACACTTTTCCTCCTTCATACAAGAATTAAGTTTTAAGAAAAGATTTAAAAGGAAATCACTTTGATATATTTTCTTTTTTTCCTTCAGTTTTATTTTATTAAATTAGTTTACAACATTCAGTTTCACCATCCTTTGAGTTCCAAATTTTCTCCCCAACCCCATGAAATCTGATATAGACTCTTCAAATACCTTTGCATTAAGCATTAGTCAGGTTATAAAGAGAAATTATAAGTAATGAAGTGAAAAACAAGAAAGAATGAAACAAAACTAAACCCAAAAGGGAGAGGAAGTAGTTTGCTTCAATCTGCATTCGAACTCCATAATTCTTTTATCTGCATGTGGATATCCTTTCTATCATGAGTCTTCTGGAGTTGTCTTCTAACCTTGCATTGCTGAGAGTAGCCCAGTCTATTAAAGTTGGTCATCACATGTAGGATGTGTCTGTAATTTTGTACAAAGTTCTCCCTAGTTCTTCTCTTCTCACTAAGCATCAGATTATATAAGTCTCTCCAGATTATTAAGAAGTCTTTCTGCTCTTCATTTCTTATAGCACAATAGTATTCTATTACATTGTTTAGCCATTCCCCAATTGATGGGAGTCCCTTTGATTTCCAATTATTTTCCACTGTAAAAAGAACTGCTATAAATATTTTTGTGCAAACAGGTCTTCCTCCCACTTTTGTTTTTCTTATATACGTTTTCCTTCTTAACTTTTTCCTCCAAGGAATTTAAAAATTTTACAATTAAGCAATAGAATACTGTCTTCCCCCTCCCTCACTCTCAATAACCATGATTATTCCAACCCTCAGACATTGAGGCTTGTAATGTACCATTCTCATGTCTATTGTAGAATTACATTTCTTCTGTGAGTATGTTTTAGTACATTGGATTTCTATCTACTTTTTTCTAGAACAGTATGTTAATGATGTTTTTACTGAAATTTAGCATGCTGTTATAGGAATGTAAATTTTTAAGATCTTCCCTGCCCCTAGGCTTAAGTGTACCTGGAGCCTGTGGTGGGAGTCTTGTTTTTCAGGAGATACTTTGTGGTTCTAGAGGGTTGTTAAAATCTTGACCCAGGAGAAGGCTATATAAACCCTGATGGGAGGCTTTGTTTTGGGGCTTACTTTGAGAAGTGTTTTGTGATTTGACCAGACAAGACTCTGGGCAGCCGTTGAGAGCCCCCCAGCTGGGAAAAAACCAGATGTTGATGCTTTCCTCTTCTGGTAACTTCCTAGATACAGATGTAATGGTTGGACAATTGGAGGCCTGTCTACTCGATCTGTTTCTTTCTCTGTTTTCTTGTAACTTCTGCTTGTAACCTCTGTATACTCTGAAGTTTGGGGTGCTGACTTTTTCCTCTGAACTAGATAAATGATATGTTTGATTGATTAAAGCAAGATTGTTGACACATTTTGATTTGCTTTCCTTTAGAAAAGCAGATCTATGAACCTGTATTGGCAGCCACCCTGGGGATGCTGGGGTGCTTGCTGCTACACATGTGTATAGGATTTTTATTTAGTAAATTTGGCTTTTAGTATATATGTACTTAAAAAAACTGTAGGCCATCGTGAAGAAAAAAAATATGTTTCAGTAATAGCAGTTATCCATTTATTTTCTTACTCAGATCTGTTATCATGATAAGGTAACCTGTTCTCATAAACTCTTAATTTTTAATTTTAACAAATGCTTGATTAATTTCTGGTTTACATCATTCATTTCTGCCAGATTTTGAGTTACAATTTTTCCCCCATTTTTCCCCTACCCATCACCCCAGAATAGCAGTCCCACAAGATATCCCCTCATCCAATCTGCTCGCTCCGATATCTTCTCCCATACCCCTTTCGACTTTACCATTAGGGCGAGGTGAGTCTCTGTGCCCCAATGCCTGAACATCTTATCTTCCAATTACATGCAAAATAGTATTAGTAATAGTATTTATATATATTTGAAACATTAAACTTTAAAACCTCGAATTTCAGATCCATTCCCTTCTTCCCTTGTCACCCATTCCCTCTGGGAAGATAAGCAATTCAGTATGTGTTGTACATGTGTATAGCTATGTAAAACATTACCATAGTAGATATATTGTAAAAGGCTGCTTATAATTCCCTTCCACCCGTCCCACCCCCCCACCTGGTCCATTCCCTACTTTGATCCCATCCCTCTTTGAAAGTGGGTACTTCCAACCTCCCCTCCCCTCAGAATGCCCTCCCCTCCATCATGCCCCCTCTCGCCCCCCTTCCCCCTACTTTCCAGCAGGGTGAGATATCCCATTTAGTATGTATGTCATTCTCTCCCTGAGCCCTGCCTTTTTGCCTTCCTGTTCTTCCCCTCCCCTGCATCCACTTCCCCTTGCTTCTTCTACATGGGGTAGTTTACCCTACCCTGTCTCTCCCCATCTCCTCTTGCTACTTTCCTCTCTCACCTCATAACTTCACCCCTTAAATATCATCCCTTCCCACCAAATTCAACCTGTGCCCTCTATCCATGTATAACTGCAAACATATATACACACAATCACATATGTATTCATATGCCCATATACCCTTCTTCCATTATTTTCATACTGAGAAAGGTTTCATCAGTCACAGTTATTGTTTTTCCATGTAGGAATGTAAATAGTTCAACTTTGATAAGTTCCTTTTGATTTCTTTTCCTGATTACCTTCTCAGGCATCTCTTGCTTCTTGTGTCTGGATGTCAAATTTTCTATTCAATTCTGGTTTTTTCCTCAAGAATGCTTGAAAGTCCTCTATTCCACTGAATGACCATATTTTCCCCTGAAACAAGATACTCAGTTTTGCTGGGTAGGTGACCTTTGGCTTCAATCCCAGCTCTTTTGCCCTCTGGAATATCCTATTCCATGCCCTTCGATCCCTCAGTGTAGAAGCTGCCAGGTCCTGGGCTATTCTGATTGTTTTTCCACAGTATTGAAATTGTTTCTTCCTGGCTGCTTGTAGTATTTTCTCCTTGATCTGGGAGTTCTGGAACCTGGCTATAATGTTCCTAGGAGTTTTCTTTTTGGGATCCTTTTCAGGAGGCAATCGGTGGATTCTTTCAACATCTATTTTGCCCTCTGGGTCTAAAACATCAGGGTAATTTTCCTTGAGAATTTCTTGAAGGATGATTTCTAGGTTCTTTCTTTGATCATGGCTTTCAGGTAGTCCAATAATTTTTAAATTGTCTCTCCTGGATCTATTTTCCAGGTCAGTGGTTTTTCTCATGAGATATTTCACGTTGCCTTCTATTCTTTCATTTTTTTTTGGATCTGTTTAACAGCATCTTGATTTCTCATAAAGTCATTAGCTTCCATTTGCTCCAGTCTAACTCTGAAGGAATGAATCTCCTCAGTGAGCTTTTGAGATTCTTTTTCCATCTGGCAAATTTGGCTTTTTAAGGCATTCTTCTCCCCATTGCCCTTTTGGGGAAGGATCTGAACTCAGGTCCTTCTGACTCCAGGGCCGACGCTCTACTCACTGTGCCACCTAGCCGCCCCTGTTCTTTTTTTTTTTTTTTTATGTGCCCAATACAAGCGAACTTTTAATAAACTTTACTTTTTCTTTGACTGAGAGAAGACTTGAGTCGAATTCATTCAGCATGATCTGCTGGGTGTGTTGGTATTTGGGGGTCTCCAGAGCAACCCTATCCCTCTTTATGGGTAACCTCTTCAGAATCACCTTTCACTCCTTGTGTCATACTAGTCACTCAAAATGAAGTAGAGACTGATGAATATTGGCAGTTTTCTTGAGGCAAGTCTTGCAAATGGTTGTTTTCCCCCTTCCCTACTTTTAGCAAAATGTGGGTACTTTTCTCCAGTAAAATCAATATATGGCTTTTCCTATCCAGGGCATGGCTAAGATTTGGCACCTTGACTCATATTTCGCTGGAGTTTTTATTCTTGTGTACAATTTTACTTTCTACTTCTTTAAAATAGGTGTTCCTTGAACTCTTGGACCCTTGGACATAACATCTATAATAATTGTTGACTAATCATTCAAGATCAAAAAGGAATGAGACAAAGTAAAATATACTGAAGAATTTAAATACCTTTCAGTTAAAATTATTAGTCATATGCCTAGGAAAGGAGAGAACTCATAAGCTGTATGCCTAAGTAAATATTAGAACTAATAGAGACTTTTAGAACTCAGTCACTATCATTTTATAGAAGAGAACGCTGAGGTTCAAAGGGTTGAACTGACTGACATATATGAACTCACACCTCTACTTGGGGGAAGACTCTCAACTTGACCCCAACTCCTTTCCTTTCCAGCTCATTGATATTTTACCATGTTCTACTGGTTTATAGAGCCTGAAGTACACAATAGAGCATCATTATATTAGCACATCATAACTTTATATGAATTGGAAGTCATTATTTCATTTTTAACATCAAAAGTATGAACTATTTTAATATCAAAATACTAGGAAGATATTTCTCTCCTTTTATTTCATTTTAATTGTTTTTGCCATGTATTCCCTAACATTGTTGAAGGCAGAATTACTTCTCCTAGTGTTCTACATTGCTGTCTCATTCATAGCCTTCACAACTTACTTTTTTTGTCAATTTATTTGAAACTTGTTAAACGTAAATTTAAAAATCACTTTGATGTCATAATCTTAAGAAATAAAATTGATATTCATTAGATATTTTTTCTTTTTATTATGGATCAAGGAATGGTATAAAATTTGAAAGATAGAATATTATTATTGTGAGAGAATACTTGATTAGAAATTAAATTTTTTAGAGTTTTCCCCCTTAAAATAGTGACCTACAACTTTTATATACTCTTTGCTTGATGAAAAATAAAAATAAGAAATTAACTTAACTTACCAATGCTTTTAGTATGTCTTTGAGTCTTTATATATTTACTACATCACAGACTTCCGTAATCTACCATTTTTAGTAAAATAAAAATTTTATAGCATAAATATTACTAGAAAGTTCTGTCTGTTTAATTAGATGTCATTTCAGTTTAATGTCCTAAATATATGCAATTTGATCAAGTCTGGTTAAAAACAGTTGTATACTTTTTAATACAGAATTGTGATGAGTGCAGCGGTATCATATTGACTGTATATTAATACATGGTGTCCTATTAGACCATCAGCTGATTGTTTAGAATGTAAACGAATCTGTTGATGGATCTAGTGAGTGATGGCTTAAATTCCAGTTAATCAGTTGCTTCATCAGTCTCTTAATTCAGATCAGATATCTCCTGAGTACACAGTTCTTAAACAGTATTAAGAGAAATTATTGTTTTAAAGCTAATTTCCATCAATCTCTTATAAATGTCAATGTGTTTTTTCAGTTGTGTTGGAAGAGATAACATTGTAGTTTACATGTTTGAGATATATTAAAGGTGTTTTTCCTTCATTGGCTGTTAAAATTCAACTTTACAGAATGGTCAATGAAATTCTCTGCCCAGATATGTCATCTCTGTATTATTGTTCATCTTGTCAGCAGCTTAAAATTTTCATGCACACAGTCATTAAGTCATATAAATGATTTAAAAATTAAGTTGATGATAAATGATATGGTATTATATGTGCAAAGTCAATGTCTATTTTTCTTTTGTTGGTTGTAGTCTTGAATTCTATCTCTTTTAGAGCTGTTGGACTTGTGGGCCACAGTAGGTAAGCTGCTAATATTACACAGTAATTTATAACTTTATGACAGACTCATGCTCAGTTTCACGATGACTCATCAATTAATTCATCAGCACTTGACATAGACTCTTCTGTGTGACACATATACCAGTTGATCTTAATTTGATTGCCATTAAGCCCATCCTTTCCTGACAAGTCTTGTCAATTATACAAATAAAATCAAGTATTCATAAGTAGCCTGTAATAGGATATAGGCAGACAGATTTAATAATTCAGCTTTGCTGAGGCTTAACAGGCATTAGGTGTAGCTAATGTTTGCTTTTGTAAAATATATTATTGCCTGCAACTCTTTAATGATAAGTTGGACATAAGTTTGTTTTGATCAAATTGCATAATATTTTTAGGAAAACTTATACATTGTTTTTATTCAGGTATTCACTATTTCATGACAACTACAATTATATTTTTTCTAAGGACCTGAATGCTCTAAAATTATTTAGTGTACAGTACCAATTTTAGGAAAAATAAATGGCATATTTAATTTCTTTTTTAGGAGCATAAATAATCAGCAATTTTTTCACTTAAAAGTAAGTTCTTTGATTTCAAGAATACACCTACATACTGGCATCATTGAATAGTAATATTAAGGAAAATCTATTTTTAAAACACCTTTATCAAACACTGACATGAAAAAAGGATATGTTTAAATGTGAGAGGCAGCAGCGCATTGTGCCTAGAGTGGATAACTTGGAGCCAGGAATACCTGGATTCAAGTCTTGCCTCTGAAACATAGAGGATACATGACCCTGGGCAGGTCACTTTAACCTCTTAGTGCCGTAGGCAACTCTTTAATATTATAAGTTGCCAAAAGGGTGCTGACTTAAGGGGCTTCCTCTTCCTGGATTTCCCTACAGTGAAATCACAGTTTCAATCCCTATCTTTTGTTTAAAAAAATTTTAACTTATGTAAACAAAAAAACAAAACAAAACTAAAAAAGAATTTATTTGAACTTATTTGTTTGTCTCAATATTTTGATAACATAATTGGCTTCCTTTGTAATCCTACGTATTTTATTTCATGCATTTGAAAACGTTATTCTGAGTAGTCCATAGATTTCACCAGGTTGTTGGAGGGGTCCATGACATTAAAAAGGTTGAGGATGCTTGGTCTCCAGTAACCCTTAGATAAACTGAAATGCATCTTTTGTTAAAGGTAAATCATTCTCTATATTTTAAGTCTTTTTGTTATGTATTCTAGTTGAATTATGTGCAGAATAGTGACTTCAGATGAATGTTACAATTTCTTATTTTGCATGAACTCTGGATGAACTAGTTCACAAATAATTTTTAACTGAGTGTAGTTCCATCATATCAAATTAATGGTTATTTATAAGGAAGCAGAATAGCATTGTTTCATTACTGGAGCAATGTTTTTCCATCTTAGACTTATTTTCTTCTGTAGTTTTAAGCTTGTGACACTTTATTGCTAAGAGTTTAAGCATATAGGTCAAATCTATAGATTTTAAAGATGGCTTGTAGTATTTCTCATAATTAGAAGTGCTTTAAAGATTTGAAAGGCTACTTGTCAGGAAGTAATAGATTAATGTGATGATTTTTGATAATAGAAGAAAGTAAAGATATTTCTCGTGAGGAATTACATTTTAAATTTTTTTGTCTCCAAAAATGTCAAATTGAGAAACAGAGGCCCTAAACACCTACCCCTAAAATGAATTATTTATTAATATTAAAAACAGTAATAATTTATGAAGAGCTTGCTGAGTTAGCGAGGTGGCACAAAGATCAAGGTCAGGAAAGACATGAGTTTAAATATGACCTCAGAGAAAAGCTATCTGTGTGATCCTGGGCAAGTAATTTTACCTCTGTGTGCTTTTGTTTTCTCAGCTATTAAATAGGGATCATACTTGCACTAATCTTCCAAGGTTGCTGTGATCATCAAATAGAATAATATTTGTAAAGAACCTGGTACATAGTAGATGCTATATATATATATGCTTAAGAATCAGGAAAAAAAGCTAAAAATTTATCTGAGTTTTGACAGAAGAGAAGCTTCTAGGAGTTAAATTATCATGCATGAGGTTGACTGTGAAATCTATGTATATATTCATCTCTACTGAACTCCAGGATCATATTGACAGTTATGTGCAGGAAATCTCCATCTAGAAATTCTATCATCCTTTCAATCTCAATCTGTCCAAAATAAGATTCATCTTATCCCACTAAACTCATCCTTTTTTTTTTTAAACAAATGCTTTATTAACTTCTGGTTTACATCATTCATTTCCAACAGATTATGAGTTACATTTTTCCCCCGTTCTTTCCCTACCCACCACCCCAGAATAGCAGTCCCACAAGATATCCCCTCATCCAGTCTGCTCTCTCCCATATCTTCTCCCATACCCCCTTCGACTTTGCCATTAGGGCAAGGTGAATCTCTGAGCCCCACTGCCTGGACATCTTATGAAACATTTAATTTTAAAACTTTGATTTTCAGATCCATTCCCCTTCTCCCTTGTCACCCACTCCCTCTGAGAAGATAAGCAATTCAGTATGTGTTGTACATGTATATCTATGCAAAACATTACCATAGTAGATATATTGTAAAAGACTGCTTATATTTCCCTCCCACCTGGTCCCTTCCCTACTTACTGTCCCTCTTTGATAGTGGGTACTTCTAACCTCCCCTCTCCCCAGAATGCCCTCCCCTCCATCATCCCCCCTCTCATCCCCCTTTCCCCTACTCAGGAGAGTGAGTGAGGGTAAGATATTCCATTTAGTATGTAAGTGATTCTCTCCTTGAGCCAACTTCAATGAGAATATGCTTTTGCCTTTTTGCCTTCCTGTTCTTCCCCTCCCCTGCAACTACTTCCCCTTGCCTCTTCTACATGAGATAGTTTGCCCTACCCTGTCTCTCTCCATCTCCTCTTGCCACTTTCCTCTCTCACCTCTTGACTTCACCCCTTAAGAATCATCCCTTCCTTGGGGCGGCTAGGTGGCACAGCGAGCAGAGAGCCAGCCCTGGAGCCAGAAGGACCCGAGCCCGGATCCGGCCCCAGACACCCAACACACAAACAAAAACCCAGCCACGTGAACCTGGGCAAGTCACCCAACCCCAATTGCCCCCCCCAAAAAAAATAATAATCATCCCTTCCCATCAAATTCAACCTGTGCCCTCTATCTATGTATACCTGTGAACATATGCCATGTACCCTTCTTCAATTATTTTCATAATGACAAAGGTTTCATCAAACACAGTTATTGTTTTTCCATGTAGGACTGTAAATAGTCCAACTTTGATAAGTTCCTTTTGATTTCTTTTCCTTGATTACCCTCTCAAGCATCTCTTGCTTCTTGTGTCTGAATGTCACATTTTCTATTCAACTCTGGTTTTTTCCTCAAGAATGCTTGAAAGTCCTCTATTCCACTGAATGACCATATTTTCCCCTGAAACAAAATACTCAGTTTTGCTGGGTAGGTGACCCTTGGGTTCATTCCCAGCTCTTTTGCCCTCTGGAATATCATATTCCATGCCCTTCGATCCCTCAGTGTAGAAGCTGCCAGGTCCTGGGCTATTCTGATTGTGTTTCCACAATATTGAAATTGTTTTTTCCTGGCTGCTTGTAGTATTTTCTCCTTGATCTGGGGATTCTGGAACCTGGCTATAATATTCCCGGGAGTTTTCTTTTTGGGATCTTTTTCAGGAGGTGATTGGTGGATTCTTTCAACCTCTATTTTGCCCTCTGGATCTAAAACATCAGGGCAGTTTTCCTTGAGAATTTCTTGAAGGGTGATTTCTAGGTTCTCTCTTTGATCATGGCTTTCAGGTAGTCCAATAATTTTTAAATTGTCTCTCCTGGATCTATTTTCCAGGTCAGTGGTTTTTCCCATGAGATATTTCACATTGCCTTCTAATCTTTCATTTGTTTGGATCTGCTTAACAGCATCTTGATTTCTCATAAAGTCACCAGCTTCCATTTGCTCCAGTCTAACTCTGAAGGAATGAATCTCCTCAGTGAACTTTTGAGATTCTTTTTCCATCTGGCAAATTCGACTTTTTAAGGCATTCTTCTCATTGCCTTTCTGAGCCTCTTTTGCCATTTGAGTTAGTCTATTTTTTAAGGTGTTATTTTCCTCAGTCAGGCTGTTGACTGTCATTTCATACTTTTCTTGCATCTTTTTCATTTCTCTTCCCAAATTTTCCCCCACTTCTCTTATCTGCTTCTTAAGGTCCTCTATGGCCTGTAGCCAGCTTGTATTTTCATTTGGGGCTTTTGGTGCAGGAGTTCTGACCTCACAGTCCTCCTCCATGCTTTGAGCCTCTTTGCCCCTAAAATAGGAGTCCAACGTTGAACTTTTCTGTTTATTTTGTTTCGTTTGCCTAGGCATATTGTCACTTAATTACTTGATTTTTGGGCTTGTTGCCACAGTAGGACTCTGCCACCAGACAGGGGAGCTTCCGCCCAAACGTGGGGTCTTCACAACTTCCGCCAGTTGGGTGGCCTCTGTAAAGCCTCCACTCACTCTGGCAAGTTGGATACCCACCCCAAACTTCCCCCCCCAGACCACAATCCAGATCCAGGCAGTTTAAAGCAAGAGCGATTAACCCCCAGACTGATTGCTGGATCTTCCTACAGTTTGCAGCCCAGGAGCTAGAGCCACTACTGACTCTGCAAAATGGCTTCTGTACAGCTGTTTCTTCAGCAGCTTTTTGCCCCCAGGGGCGGAAGCCACGTGTTCCCCAAATACTGGTCCCAAAGTCCATAGGGCACTAACCTCTCACTTTGTCCTAGGCATATCTGTGCTGATAATTCTGGAATCGCCACTATTGCTGGTGTTCTGGAGTCCCTCCATCTGGCTGAAGGCCCGGCCGCCCTGGGGCTAAAGCCGCGGACCTGGGCTCTGCTATGTGGGCTGCGCTGTTGGTTCCCAGCTTGCTGTGCTGTCTGCTCTCAGAGTGCTGCGCTGGCGACTCCCTGTAGGGCTGCTGGCCTGTCCTCAGCAGGAGGTTAGCTTCTCTGTGCTGTTCTGTGGGTGCTGTGGCTCCAGAAGTTGTTCGGAGCTCCCTTTCACATTGTTTGAAATTTGTGTGGGGCAGAGCACATTGGAAATGCTGTTACTACTCAGCCATCTTGGCTCCGCCCCCTCCCTTTTTTTTTTTTTTTTTACTGATTTTACTTTTTGTTGTTGAAGATATATCACTACCCTCCTAATCTCCTATGTTCATAACCTTGGAGTCCTTTTAACTTTTCCCTCTCTCACATGTATATTTAATAAGTTGTAAGTTTTGTTGGTTTTACCTATCTCCAATATTTCCTGCATCTGTCACCTTCTTTCCACTCACATGATCCTTATCCTCGTTCTTTCTCACATTACTTTTCAAATGGCCTATTGCTATGGCTTCCTAATTGTTTTCTTTGCTTTTTGTCTATGATCTCTAGTCATCTACACAGTAGCCAATTACATTTATAAGACATAATTCTGACCTCTCTCTGAAGTCTTCACTGACTTCTTAATATGTACCCAGCTTATCATTTAAAATCCTATATACTCTGGCTCCAACCTGCCTTTCCATACTCATTCATTTATATCATTCAGTCAGTATATAGTTATTTCGTACCAGCTGTGTACCATCATTTGGCTAAGCTGTGGGATTACACAGAAAACCAAAAAACTGTCTGTTCCCAAAGAACTCCCAGCCTAATAGGTGAGACAGCTTTGTATAGGCAAGATAATTTACAAAATAAATTGGAGTTAACCAACAGAGAGAAAGCACTAGCATTAAATTGGATCTTCTTGAAGAGAGTAGGATTTTAGCTGGGACTTGAAGGAAGCCAGAAAATGGAGCTGAGGGGTAAGATAAGTCCAGGCATAAGAGACAGCCAGGGAAATACCCAGAACCAGAAGGTGGAGTATCCTTTATAAGGAACAGCAAAGAGGCCAGTATTGCTGGATCTCAAAACACTTAGAGAGAAGTAAGGTATCAAGAATATTGGAAAGATAGGAAGGGGCCAGTTTATAAATGGCTTTGGTTGCCAAGCAGGATTTTATATTTGATCCTGAAGGTAACAGAGAATCACTAGAGTTTGGCTGTTGGGATAATATGGTCAGATCTGTGCTGTGATGGATGAATGGAGGATGGATTGTAGAGAAGAGAGATTGGAGGTAGGGAAACCAGTTATGAGTCTTTTGTAATAGTCCAGTTAAAAGGTAATAAGGACTTATCTCAGGGTGGTGGCAGTGTCAAAGGGGAAAAGGAGGCATGTGAGAGTTGTTATGAAGGTAAAATTGACAGAACTTGATAACAATATTGAATATGGGAGTTGAGAAAGAGAGGAGTTGACGATACCTAGCTGGAAAAATGGAGGTTCCCTCATGAGTAATAGGGAAGTTAAGAAAAGATGAAGCTTTAGGAATGATAGAGTCCAGTTTTGGACATATTTAGGTTAACATGTGTGCTGGGCATACAGTTTGAGATATCCATTAGGCAGTTTGAGATGTAAGATTGGAGATCAACAAAGAGATTAAAACTGGATAGATTTGAGTATCACTAGTGCTTGTAGGCATGGCTCTAACTCAAGTGCTCTTTTAGTTCAGGTTAGCCCTGAAGACATAGGGCATTCATGAATTATTGTGCAGAGGAAGTTTGTTTGAAAGAATACCATGACATTTAACTTTTCTGAACTTCATCACCTTTGACTCCATTTGGAAACAAAGCTTGTCAGCTCATTATCAGGGTATGGCAACTTGCATGGTCTTAGGCAAATGCTAAATGACTATGGGTGACTGGGACTTTTTATGCTCCCCTACAAGAAAACTGTCAGGGAAGCTTAGGCCAATTGGGTTATCTGGAAGGAGGACCTAGGGAAGCCAGGAAGGTAGAGACTCTGTGTCAGGAAAATGCTAGTTCTGTCATATCAGCATAGAGATTATGATTGAATCCCTAGTCAAACAGTAAAGAGGAGAATCAGGAGAGTGCACTGTTACAAAAACCTAGAGAGAAGAGAATGTTAAGGAAAAGAGGGTAATCATGCGTGTCAAAGGCTGGCGAGAGATCAGGGATGAAGATTCAGAACAAGCCCTGGGATATAGAAATCTTTGAAACTTTGGAGTGAGCAGTTTCAGTTGAATGATGAGTTCAGAAGCTGGACAATAGAGAATTAAGAAGAGGATTTAGAGGAAAGGAAGTGGAAGCATTGATTATAGGTGGCCTTCTCAAGGAACTTAGCCATAAAAAGGAAGAGGTATGGTTTGATAGCTATTGAGATGCATGGATCAAGTGAGGGTTATTTTTTGTTTTTCTGAGAATGAAAGAGACATGGTCTTGTTTATAGGTATTTTAGATGCAACCAACAGACTGGGAGAGTTTGAAGATAAATGAGAACAAGGGTACAGATGATAGAAGGAACAATTTGCTTTGGAGACAAGATGGCAAGAGATCATTTGTATATGTAGAGTTTAGCCTTTTCAAGTAGAAATTTCAGCCCTTCATGTGAGATAAGAGAAGGAGGAAGGAGAAAAAGGTTTGAAAAAGTGGCTTTGGTGAATGAGATGGTGAATCAGGCAGACTTGTCTTTCTCTAGGGAAGGTCCAGTTAATTTATGTAAACCCAGTTTATGACTGGGAATGAAGGCATTGGATGGTGGAAGTAATCCTGAGTCTTGACAGACCAAGATAATTAGTGGGGTAAAAGTGAGGCAAGGGACAGGAGAGAATAATAGGGATGAAGTGGTTACCTAAAGGGTCAAGATGAAAAAAGAGGGGAGTATGTAGCCATTGTAGGATGCCCTGGAAAAGAACTAACACTTTAAGAGCCTGTCAGTTACAGTAAGTATGAAGAATATGGTTAGGAGTTACAGGGTAGGAAGGGTGGAGTGACGAGAGATTGTGATTAGAGGTAGTAGCTAAATGGTACAATAAATGTAGCTAAATGGTGCTGGACCTGAACTCAGGAAGACCTGAGTTCAAAGGAAGCCTAAGAAGTTTACTTAGCTCAACCTCTGTCTTCTTCAGTCTCTTCATCTATAAAATGGGGATAATGATATCTCTTAACTCCCTGGGTTTTTGTGAGGATAAAATGAGATAACATTTGTAAAAATCACTTTACAAACTCTAAAGCACTTACCAGATGTTATTAGCTACAAGATAAGGGAATTTCAGAGTTTGAAAGTTCATATTTTTCAGTGATGGCTAGATCAAGGGTATGGTTATATATATGAGTAGCTGATGTGGGGTGGAAATAGAGCTCATGGGAAATGAGTAAGTTGAGGTCCTGGGAGGTAGCAATGTTCAAATGGGTATCATTTTGTAAGTTGAAGTTCCCTTATATGAGGGTAAGAGTTGGGGAGGAAAGATTGTGAACCAGACACTGAAGTCAGTGAGGAAAGAAAAAGATTGTCCTAGAACTCAGTAGATCTTAAGGCATTAGAATGATTGGTTTGAAGGGGATGGAATAAGAAAGTAAGCAGTGGAGGTTCAGAATCACTGGGATGATCAGGATATGACTTGATACGAGTTCCTTATTCATTGAAGAGTGACTTCCAGTGACTATCAGCATCACTAGGTATTTTTTCTCTGAGTAGAGTCCTCTTAGGGCAGGGGTAGGGAACCTTTTTGTGTTAGAAGGCTGCATTAATATTTAGCTGTAATCAAATAAGGCCACATTCAAGAAACTTCAATTAGATATACTTAAAAATGCACATTATTTTGTAAAAATCTAACTATTATCTACTTAATAATTTCAGAAAACAAAAAGTATTTTTTAATTTTAAACTTAACTAACTCTTTAATAACTTTGTTGTGTCTGATTTTTGTTGGAAAGCATTTGAATATTTGGTTGCAGCATGGAGGTCCCTGTTTCAGTTGATCCTCTAGATGGGTATCAGTCATTTTTGACCTTAAGGGCTTCTTGGGTTAGATAGGAGAATGTAGATTTGCAGCAATAAGTAGTTGAAAAGCAAGAAAGCATTTTTGGGCTTGTTGTCAAAGGCATGTGTATTCCACTGCATTTTTCCATATTCCATTTGGATCTTTCTTAGTATCAAACAATGACATTACAATGTAGTCAACTAATAGCTTAATCAGTTCCATTTATAGTTCTTTAGGTACCTTGGTGATAGGTGAGGCTGAAATGTTCATTTGAGTGTGATGTCATGATTTTCAAAGTCAGTGAACCTTTCATTGTAGTCTTCAAATGATTCACATTTGATCATCCTGCTTATTAGTGATCTTTACTAACTGGGGAAAGTGTTTATCTGAAATTTCCTTTTTTTTTTTTTAATCAATTGGGGTTAAGTAACTTGCTCAAGGTTACACGGCTAGTCATTATTTGTGTGTGGGTGCTCATTTTCTGAGGCCGGATCTGATCTCGGGTCATCCCAACTCCGAGGCCGGCACTCTTACTCACTGCACCACCTAGCCGCCCCTTTAGGGCAATTGGGGTTAACTAAGTTGCCCAAGGTTACAGGGCTAGGTTTTTGTTTGTGTGGATTAAGTGTTGGAGGCGGGCTCTGAACTCAGGTCCTTCTGACTCCAGGGCTGGCGCTCTATTCATTGCGCAACCTAGCCGCCCCTTGAAATTTCCTTTTAAAGGAGTGTTTTGAAAAAAGATAGATTTTTCAAAATACTTGAAATTTCCTTTTAAAGGAGTGTTTTGAAAAAAGATAGATTTTTCAGAATACTTGGATTTTTTGCCACGTATCATATAAACTTAGCTTTACCTTGCAAAGAAATATTCAGGTTATTTTGATTTGACATGATATCATAAAGAAATGTAGCATTCCTATAGAAATCTTACAATAATTTACATTGCTGTTTTTTTCTTCATGAAATTTAATTATCTGTTCTCACGGAGATAAAATTTTGACTAACACCTGTCCCTGTGATAGCCAACACACTCTAGAAGGATACAGCAAATCCACACTTAATATCTCATTGTTCAGCATGTTATGAAACTGATGATACTATGTTGCATTTGCATGAATGTAGTTAACAGTTCTTAGAACTTGTTGCAAAGGGTCACAGAAAATAGCAGGTTTAGCACAGAGATTTTTCTGATAAAAGGTACAGCGAAAAGGAAAGATAGCATTTGGATCTGTTAATACTTTTTTTTTAGCTGTGCAATTAACCCTTCGTGTTTTCTTGTCACGGAAGGTGTACCATCTGTCCATACACTCAATACATTTCTCATATTCAGTCCAATGTCATGACATTTTTCTTGAAAGTTGTTGAAGATCTCTATTCTCTGTGTTTGTTTACAAGAGTGCCCAAAGCAAGTAACTCTTCATAGCAAAGAAGATCTTCTGTTATGACCCAAATGAAGTATAAAGCCTCTGCCAAATAAAAACCTGTGTTGAATCAGTAGTATCAGTTGATTGATCCAAAGCAATTGAATAATATATATTTTCCTTTTGACGTATTGAAGGAAGTTGTTCTGTTAAGTTGAAGGCTAATTCTTGCTGCTGATCAGTTATGGTTCTTCTTGAATGAAGAAGTTCTTTGTACTTTGAAACATTTTCAGGGTCTAAGCATCCTATAACTTTGAGAATGCATTCTTTCACAATTTCTACATCACTGAATGGCTTCCCTTTTTCCCCAAGTATATAAACTTGCTTCAGTGGCATTATTTCCAGGTCTTTCTGCTCTTTGAAAGAATTGTCTTTGCTTTTGCTTTTTATCTTTTAATTTCTGCAATATAACCTTTCATGCCTCTCCCTCTAATTTAAAATATTTGTGGTCCTGATGAGTGTTATAATGCTGATGAGCATTGAATTTCTTTAATGTTAATATTGCAGTATCGCAAAACAAGCAAATCATCTTTATAACAGAGGGAAGATAATATTTCAATTCCCAATCCTCATTAAAGAATCTGTTTTCTTCCTTCAGCATTGTCTTGGTCTTCTTTCACATGATGGGCTGTTAAGTAGACAGAATTTAAAAATACTGGTGATTGTTCAAATCTGGTGTCAGACACTTGACACACAACCCATGTGATCTTGGGCAAATCACTTAATCCCAATTGCCCTCCAAAAAAAAAAAATGGTGATCTATTCAATTATTCACAAATTCCATTTAAAACAGAAACATAGTGCACTGTTGTCAAAAGCTGATAATTGAATGGCATACTTCACCCCATAAACTCTTGCCAATCAGTCTTGTGCAGTGGTGGCACCAGTCAGGTAGGGGAAGTTGCAACTAAATAATGAGTGTAGCAGCCATCAATTTAGCTTTTATGGTTTACTGTAAATGTTCTAATTGTGCCAGTCAAAATGGGAGGATTATTTCATGGAAACTTATTTTAAATTTATTTATTATTATTAAAATAAATTTATTAAATTTATTTATTCTTTGGTATTTTAAATGTATTCATTTTAAATATAAAATAAAAATATGAACGACAAATAAAACTGTATAAATAAAAATAAAAGAATTTGTTCTATAAAATTTGGATTCAATCAAAAGGCTGCAGTTAAGGACCTAGAAGGCCACATGTGGCCTTAAGTTTACAGGTTCCCCACACCTGTCTTAGGGTATTAGAAACCTCTTAGGATATTATCAGTGAAGAGAGCTAATGAGGTGTTGAGATTTATGGTTATTTTATCTTCTTTCCCAAAGGCTGGCTAGATCAGGAGATATAGGTGGCAGAAGCAGGATGAAATGCCATCCATCTTTCTCCATATAGGCAGGAACGGCCTTGTGAGAAAAAAAAGGGCCTAGCCAGAAGACTAGCATGCAGTGCAATGGTTACTCTTTATGCACTCTTAAATTCCAGCCAAACTGGCCTGCTAGCTGTTTGTTCAACTCAGTAGAGCACTTTTTGCCTCACTGCTTTTGGACAGCTTGTCCCCCATGCATGAAACATACTTCCCTTTCACTACTTAGAATCTCTAACTTCCTGTGGTTCAACCCAGGTGTCCCTTACATGCAGCGCCCCCTACCTTTTGTTGTTAGTTCTTTTTCTCTACTGAAATTACTTAGTACTTGGCTATGCATATTTTATTCTCCCAGTAGGATGTAAACTCCTTGACAGTGGGAACTGTATGGGGTTTTTCTTTATGCCCTCTGCACTTAGCACAGTACCTTACACATGGTAAGCATTTAGTAAGTATTGACTTGAATTGACCATTATGTATAAATCACTGTTAGGATCTGGGGTTAGAGATGAAAAAGCAGTATTTATACAAATTGGTGTCCTATGGGGTGTGTTGTGAGCAATCCAGACAGAAAGCTCAGGAAGATTTAGGAGGAAGAAAACATCTTTAGCCAGGGGATTGTAGTCTAGGAATATCAATAATAAGTGATATTTACATAATGCATTAAGGTTTACAATAACTCTACATATATTAATTGGTCCTTACAACTACTCTTAGGTAGATACCACAGGTTTTGTGAGAATTTCATAGGTTAGAGAGGTTAAGTGACCTCAGACTCCTATAGTTTTGCAGCTAGTAAATGTTGGAGGCATCTGTGCCATTGTGTACCATTTAGCTTTCAGTGTGGATGGGGGATTATCTTGGGGATTGTCTCATCCATGATTTTTCCTTGTCACCTTTTTTTACCCCATTACGTAACAAGATGCACAAATTTTTTGTGTTTTTTTCTTTTTTCCTGGATTCTTCATTGTTCACAGTGTGGTTTTCTATCCTTAACAGAAATCTCCCTTAAAATTTTTCCTTGCTATTTTCTCTCTCTCTTCCAATTCTGCATTGGCTTCCAGAAAAGTATTTTCCCACCAATCTCTTTATTTACTTATTTTATTAAATAAGTGAGTCTCTGTAGATAAACTCTCCCTACCCCTGCCCAACCAATGTAAAAAAGAAAATCATCCCTCTAATGACTGATAGGAATATGACCAAGGTTACACTTGTATCAAGGAAAAGAAAGCTATACAATTTGAATTGAAATTAGATGTAGTGAATAATCAGTGACATAATTTTTAATAGCCTAGAAGTACCCTTAATATGTCTTTCTACAAGAATTTCTACCAGTCTTTATATATCTAGTTGTCATTCTCATCTGATAGAAAAAAATAACTTGATAACTAATTTAACTATTTTATTCACTTTTACTGTTTTTATTGATATTTGAAAGCATTTTTTATTATGTTAATTCATAGGTTGAATATTTCACCTACATTTTGGGTTAAATAGGGTTTTGTGTGTTTACCTAGGAACCTAGATATCATTTATAGCATTGTTTCTACGTGATTTTTTTTTGCATAAGTAATTTACAGTTTTAGAGACTTATTTGATAATTGGTGGACACTGCTTTCATAATGAATGTGGTTCATTCTTGTAAACAGTTATAAATTATGCAATTTCCTGTTTACTTGTTTTGTATCATATGTAATTATTATTAAATATTCCTATATTCTTATGTCCTGGTAATACGGTTTTAAAGGCTAGTAATATACAGGACATTTGAAACTATGATTTCAGTACTGACAAAGAATTATTTCAAAACAAGGGGAAATGTTTTACTTACTGTTTCAGTTTTGGTGTAGTGATTACTATTTAATGCTGACTTAGCACAAAGCAGTCTCTCTTTCTGGATAAAAGGGAAAAGACTATGAAATACGTTATCGATGAAATTAACTGCTGAAGTGGAGAGGAAATGCAGCTGGCCAATACTTGTCATAGTGTGAGCTCTATTAAATGAATATATGTGCAGTCAACCATTCACAAGAATCACACTGGTCTTGAACTGCATTGATCTGTAGTATAATTCTAAATGAAATTGATAGATGAGAGCAAACATTGACAGGAAAGGTAAAGAGAACCATGAAATGTCTTGGATAAGAAAAGTATGATAGAAAGTAGCCTGTTACTCTATGCTAGAGATTGAAACATTTACTTAACTGTGATATTCTTTAGTGTGACACTTATTCATCAAATGTTTGTGGTATTTCTCCTTTTGTTTCTGATGACTGAAAGATCAAATGCTTGAATACAAATAAAAAATTAATTTTCCTAGCATTTTATTTTTGTTTCAGAGATCTTAAGAATTTTATGTTTTTCTGTAGTATTATGACAAAGTTTTCAGAGGCTCAGAAATAATGGTTGATTTATAATTTTTAGAGATACAGTTACTGAGCAGGCAGTAGTTTGTTTTGGGAATTCTACTGTGTGAAAGTGCCACCTTTGGGTCAGTTATATATCAGGCACTTATCTCTTCTCCATGTTTTTCTAAGCACTTCACCTACTGAACTGCTAAATGTACAGATAATAATGAATAAGATATTGATTGTATGTTAGATATTAGTCATGTCAGGGTCAACCCATACTTTGTGATACCAAATTCTTCTAGACCTGAGCACCTCAACAAACCATATTTTCTGGCCACGTTGTTGATGTATGTACTGTAATTCTTAGAATTTTGTCTTATCTCATTGATACCCTTTTGCTAAATTGTCATTGTTAGATGTCTGAAACTATATGAGAAAATCCCTTTGCCAATGTATATATTTCTTTTGTAGTAACTGATGCTGTCCTCCTCTCCCCCCCCCCTTTGTCCAACTTTGTTAGCTCCTAATAAAAGAACTGAAATTTAGAGGAAAACTGAAATTTAGAATTTGGGGGTTCGTTTCTATATATAGTTTTGGATACATAGTATTCATGTAAAATACAAGTTTCTAATTTTAAAAATTTGGCCATATGGGGATAATAGGGATGGTAATCCATTAACACTATTTTGAGATATTGGGATTACTTAAATTTAGTTTTAATTTCATATTTTGTTGTTAGCACCTTAATTACTTATTCTTTATAGATTTTGGGAAAGGGACACTTTGAAAGAATTCAGTTTTAAAAATAAGAATACTTTTATTTTCTAGATTAATTTTTTTTTCTTTTAAAGCAATTGGGGTTAAGTAACTTGCTCAAGGTTACACAGCCAGTCATTATATATGTGTGGGTGCTTATTTTCTGAGGCCAGATCCGATCCTGGGTCGTCCAACTCCAGGGCCGGCACTCTTACTCACTGCATCACCTAGCTGCCCCTCTAGATTAATTTTTAATAGGTAGAAATTAATAGGAAAATTTTCTTAGAAGAGATAGTGTTTCAGGTATAGACTAATTCTTAAAAGTTCAGATTCAGATATACTGTCGCTATATAAATTTCTTACCTATGTGGACATTTATTTGGATACATTTTAGAATTTTTATAGATATCTTTTTTTTTTTTTTGCTTTTTGGAGGGCATTTGGGGTTAAGTAACTTGCCCAAGGCCACAAAGCTAGGTTTTTATTTGTGTGTGTGTTAAGTGTCTGAGGTCCTTCTAACTCCAGAGCTGATGCTCTACTCACTGTGCCACCTAGACACCCCTGTAGACATCTTAATATCTTATTTAAGAATCCCCTAATTAAGAGTGTTAATGTGTTAACTGTGCAGTTTCAAGGGTATTGCATTTTTGAACTTGAAAGAATAAGCAGTCAGTGGTAAATCTATTGTTTCTGTTGGAAAAATTAAGCAAAACATGTGCAGTTTGAATGTTGGATAAGTATAGTATTCTTTATTTGTGAATATATATTTATATTGCCATTGTAAACCTTATTGAACTCATTTTCAGTAGTCACCTTTTTAAAATAGGTAGCAAGTTCTCTTAAATTAATAATTTTTGAAAAATCACATTGAATAAAATGGAGAGTGATTTTTACCCAAAAATCTGTATAATTTTTATGTCCTTATAGCTGTTTAATCTTTATATCCTTCCATATAAATGATTTATATATGCATAATGTTTTTAGTGTTTTTTTAACTTTGTAATTCCGAGCAGAAGTATGTACACATACATGAAATTTATCTTCTTTCTTTCTCTCTCTCTTTCTTTCTTTCTTTCTTTCTTTTTGTATTTTTTTTTTTTTTTTGTGGAGGGGGAAAGCAAGGCACTTGGGGTTAAGTGACTTGCCCAAGGTCACACAGCTAGTAAATGTTAAGTGCCTGAGACTGGATTTGAACTCAGGTCCTCCTGACTCCAGAGCCAGTGCTCTATTTACTGTGCCACCTAGCTGCCCCATAGAATTTATCTTCTATAAGACTTAAGTTCTCTCGTATGGTAAATTTTTTTTCTTTAATTTTAAGGTTCATGCTTCATTAGAACTGACCAGCTAGATGGTGAAACAGACTGGAAACTAAAAGTTGCAGTGAGTTGCACACAGAGATTGCCAGCTTTGGGGGTAAGCATCATAGTTATTAAAAATAATTTCATAATGTTATGTAATCCATATGGTAAATGTTGATGTATACCTGTATATTAAGTAACTTGTTTCCCTAATTTGGTGTCATTTGTAATAAAGCTAGTGTATTATTTGCATTTCTGCATTGGTTTAAGGCAACATGGAGGCTTTATTACTATTTTTGTTGTTGTTGTTATTATTTTTCTGTATCAAAGTTCTTGATTTGGGATTTCTCTTGTGAATATCACTTAATGGTTAATACAGTGCTATTCTACTACAAACATCAATTTTCCTCAGTTATGGCCATTTAAAAAATCTTATTTAATTCTTCCTGTTCAACCTAGTGTTTCCCTGCCCATGTCTTTCCCCTTTCTCATTGGTTATATATTTTGTTTTTTGCCTCTCCATCTTCTCTTTTTCTGTATCTAGTTTTTCCATGGTAGTCTTTCCTTTGCATGTGTAGTATAGGGTGGGAAGTATTTAGTGAGTTCTCTCTTCACAAGGCTTTCTAGAACAGTTCACTTCCAAAAGATAAGGTTTTCTTATGTTGTTTAGAGTTAGGTTTCTTGCTCTGTGGAGACAGTTCTAATTGCTTTACCACTGGCATATAATTCCTCTTTGGAGGGTTTTGAGAGTTAGTAGGATTTGGAAAAATATCTAATACTGTTATCTTTTGTTGGCCATGTCCCCCAGAAGATTTCCATCCATGTCATCTCATCTTTTGTGACTTTTTGTATGCCTTCCCATAAATCATCCACAAGAGGTTCACCCAATATACTGTGAACCTTTCTCTTGATTTCTTGATGTTGTGTACTTTCTGATGGAGCTGAGGAAATGATATTTGCTTATTATTTGTTCTTTCATTACTTGTCTAACTTCTTTTCAGGTCATAGATCTTTGGTAATTTAAGATCATTTCTTTAAAAAGGAGTTTATGTTTGAGTTATTTATGTAATTAATAAAAATTTTATTTTAGTACAGGTAAAAAGTAATACAATAAATATAGAAATGTATATTTCTATATTGCTGTGACACCATGATGGGCTCTTGTCCGTTACCTGATTAAATTAAGACTCCTTGTGAAGAGGAGTGCCAGATCAAATAGGAACACTTTGTTTCTATTCCTGCTTCTGGCACAAACTAACTGTGACCTTGAGGAAGTCTCATTACTTTTCTCTAAATTGTTTCTACATTTGCAGCTGAAGAGTTTGGGATTAAATGATTTTCAAGATTGGTACCTGTGGTAGGAGCAATATCCTAACTTCTTCCTATATATGTGGGGCAATTCAGACAAGGGAGCTTCACTTAGCTGATTAATTTGAGGTGTCCTCAATGCCAATCACTGATAACTATCTTTCTCCTTTTTCAAAGTAAAATTCCTTTTACTAACTATTGAATGATCTGGGATTGTCTCAGTTAGTTGTATTATTTAACCTAAAATTATCTCCATCTTTTGTCTTTCTGCCTGTTAGAAGGGTGATCCTCCTTGTTGTTTTGATTTGCATTTCTCTTATTAGTGAGTTGGGATGGCCTTTCAATATAGTTTATAGTTCGTTTGAGAAATGTGTGCTTATATCTTTGGACTACTTATCTGGGAGTGGGGCTTTTGGGGTGTGTGTGTGTGTGTGTGTGTGTGTGTACACATATGTATATGTATATATGTATGTATACATATGTATAAATTTATTTGGATATGTACAATTTAAGCAATTATATATTATATTGAGACAATTTATATAAGCACAAAACAGTATTAAATATATTATGAACGCATTAACATTCTATACACAATTTAATCATACATAAACAAATGTCTATGCACATGCATACACATGTGTATATGTGTATGTATATGTGTATATACATGTACATTTATATAGTAACCCTAATCAGAAATTTGATAGAAAGATTTTTCTCCCCTATTTAACCACTTCCCTTCTTAGGTACATTAATTTTGATTCTGAATAAGCTTTTCAGTTTCATGGAATCAAAGATAATCTGTTTTATTTTTTTGTAATTGCTTATACCCCTTGTTTGATTAGGAATATATCTTCTACTCATAGCTTTAAAAAGTATTTGATTTCTTTCTCTTCTATTTTTAATAGTATTTTTAATATCAAGGAGTACTATCCATTTTGAATGTATCACAGAATAAATTGAATAGTGTTAATCTAAGCCTAATTTCTGCCAAAGTACTTTTCAAGTTTCCTTGCAGTTTTTGTCAAATAGGGAGTTTTAACATAAGTAATTTATATTCTTCTGGTTTATTGAACACTGGATTATTGTGTTTCATGGTTTCTGATTTCTTCCTTGTCTAGTCTGTTGAATTGATCCAGTTCTCTGTTTTTAACCAATTCCAGATAGTTTTCATTTTTGCTGCTTTATAATATAATTTGAGGTCTGGAAATACTGTTCCTCCTTCATACC
Organism: Gymnobelideus leadbeateri; assembly: GCA_011680675.1. Lineage (NCBI taxonomy): Eukaryota > Metazoa > Chordata > Mammalia > Diprotodontia > Petauridae > Gymnobelideus > Gymnobelideus leadbeateri. Next base: position 130,223 of record WOXC01005542.1, read on the forward strand.
TACCTCTTTTCACTATTTCCCTTAATATTCTAGGTCTTTTATTTTTTCAAGTGAATGTTATTTTTTCATGTTTTATAATGTATCCCTTTGATAATTTCATTGGGCTAAATAAAAAAGTATAAATCACTTTTTTGTAGAATTATCATCCTAAATTATGATAACAGCTAATAGTTTATATGGAATTTTAAGATTTTCAGGTTACTTTACAAATAATATTTTATCCTTAATCTTGGGAGGTAGGTACTGTATTATCTTTATTTTAGAGATTAGGAAACCAAAACTTGGTCGAGGGATGGGGGTGGGGGTAGTGTGACCAGGGTCACACAACATGTAAGTATTTGAATTCATGTTTGAACTCAAGTCTTCCCAACTTCATTGGGAAGTCTAAGGGGTGAGGGAAAGAGAGCCAATGGTAAGTTTCTTTTAAGAAGTTTAAGCTAAAATAACTGAGGAAACATTGTATTATGTTCACAAAGGAAATGGGGAGTAAGGTGGAAATTCTATTTAAGAAACAAAAACAGTTTTAGAGTTAAATAGATAACACATCCCTAACTTATAACTTTAAATTGGAATGGGGGAGAGAAGGAAATAGCATTTACTTAGTGCCTCCTTTGTGCCAGGTACTTTATAAGGTGCTGTGCTAAGCTTTTTTAGAAATGTTATTTCATTTGATCCTCACAGCAACCTCGGAAGGTATGTGCTTTTATTATCCCCATTATTATAATGGAAGAAACTGAAGTAAATAGAAATTGTGACTTGTCCAAGCTCTCACAGCTACTGAGTATCTGAGGCTTGATTTGAACTCAGATCTTCTTAACTCCGGACCGAGTACTTAAGCCTCAAGGTATGAATGACTTGATCCAATAAAATAAACAAAAACTGACAGAATTGATAAGAAAACAGAACTCCACAATATTTTCCTTAGAAGTAACACACCTAAAATACAAAGATATACACAACATAAAATTGAGAGACTGGAAGAAATTTGCTGTGCATTATTAAGTCCACAAAAAGCAAGAGTTGCCATTATGCTATCTGACAAAGCCAAAAGTACACCCAAAACTGACAGAGAGAAACAAGGAAACTTCATTGTGTTGAAAGGGACCATAGACAAAAAACCCAACATCAAGATTAAATGTATGTTCTCCAAATTCTTTAGCATCTAAATTCATAAAAGAAAAACTAGCATTAATGTAGACATAGTTAATAAACTAGTAGTGGCAAGTGATTTCTGTGTCTTCCCCTCAAATTTTTTTATAAACCTAAAAGCCAGATAAACAGAATAAAAAATATGGAATTGAATAAATTCCTAGAGAAACTAGAGTTGTAAAACTTAGGACATCTGCTAAGTGGAATTCCTAAAGAACATACATATACAAATGGAACTTTACCGAACAAAGCCTTACCATATAGTAGTAGGACACATGGATTTTGGAAATACATTTTTAAAAGAAGCTGCAGAAATAGTGAAAACGTCCTTTATAAACCATAGTACAGCAAAAAAAGAAAAATACACATACATGCAGTGGCACCTTTGCATGAGAGAGAGAGAGAGAGAGAGAGAGAAAGAGAGAGAGAGAGAGAGAGAGAGTGTGTGTGTGTGTGTGTGTGTGTGTGTGTGTGTGTGTGTTTGTGTGGCTTATTCAGGTGAAAACAAAAGTCACAGGTTCAAATGGAGACTTAAGAGTGAAATCTTAGGATATAAGGTGTAGGTTAAAGAACAAATCATGGAAATAATTATGAATTAGGTAAAAGAAAATGTTAGTAATGAATAAAATACTAAAATTTACGGGATACAACTAAAGCAGTCCTCAGGGCGAAAATTATATCTCCACAAATATACATTAACTAAATGGAAAAGGAGAGGATTCATGAAATGAAAATGCATTTTAAATAATTAAGAAACCAAAAGTAAACACAAAAAGGAGATTTAAAAAGTAGAAGAGAAACAAAAAAATACAGGAATGATATTATTAAAATTATATAAAAATATTTTTAAAATACTTAAAAATTGGTTCTTTGAAAAAATTAATAAAATTATAAACATTTAGACAATATGATTAAAAAGACGACAGGGAAGGAAATGGATCTGAAATTCGAGGTCGTAACATTAAATGTTTCAAATATATATATATAAATACTATTATTAATACTCTTTTGCCTATAATTGGGAGATAAGATGTGCAGGCATTGGGACACAAAGATTCATCTTCCTCTAATGGAAAAGTCGATGGGGGTATGGGAGAAGGTATAGGAGAGAGCAGATTGGAGGAAGCGATATCTTGTGGGACTGCTATTCAGGGAGGTTGGGTAGGGGAATAATGGGGGGAAAATGATTGTAACTCAAAATCTGGCGGAAATGAATGATGTAAAACAGAAGTTAATAAAGCATTTGTTTTAAAAAAAAAAGACGACAGGAAATCAACTCAAGCAAATAGGAAAAAACAAAAATCAAGATGAAATTGACAAAAAATGAATTTTCAAAATGTACTGTGTGTAATAAGCTATCAGAACAGATTACAAAAAAAGATAGCCTTCAAAAGTATATCCAGGGGGGCAGAGCCAATATGATGGAGTAGAAACAGCGAGTCCAAGCCACTCTGCCCCCAGATTTCCTCCAAACTATGTAAAATGGGACTCTGAAAAACTTCTGGAGCCCCAGAACCCACAGAACGACACAGAGAAGCTAACCTCCCACTGAGGACAGCCCAGCAGCCCTGCAGGAAGGACCAGTGCAACAGTCTGGGAGCCTCAGCACACAGAGCGAGGGGAGCTGAGCACAGGTCGCACTTTTAGCCCCAGGGCGACAGGGCCAGCAACCAGCTGGAGGGACCCCAGAACACCAGCAGTGTGGCGATTCCAGCATTATCAACATAGACATGCCTAGGACAAAGTGAGAGGTTAGTGCCCTATGGACTTTGGGACCAGTATTTGGGGAACCCATATCCTTCCTCCCCTGGGGGCTAGAACCCGCTGAGGAGACATGCCATTTTGTAGTTTTCAGAGGCAGCTCCAGCTCCTGGCCTGTGAACAGTAGGGAGATCCAGCTATCAGTCTTGGGGGGTAAGTGCTCTTGCTTTAACCTCCCTGGATCTGGATTGTGATCTGGGGTGGAAGTCATGGGTGGGTTTACAGCTTGCCAGAAACGGAAGTTGCCCTCCCTCACGTTCGGGACGAAAATTCCCCTATCTGGTGGCAAAGCCATAGTGTGGCAACAAGCCCAAAAGTCAAGTAATTAAGTGGCAACATGCCAAGGCAAAAGAAACAAATTAAACAGAGAAATGCAACCCTAGACTCCTACTTTGGGGGCAAGGAGGGTGGAAGCATGGAGCAGGAAGAGGACTGTGAGGTCAGAAGTCCTGCTCCAAAAGCCCCAGGGGAAAACATGAGCGGGTTGCAGGCCATAGAGGACCTTAAGAAGGACTTTCAAAATCAGATAAGAGAAGTGGAGGAAAAATTGGAAAGAGAAATGAGAAGGATGCAGGAAAAGTATGAAATGAGGGTCAATAGCCTGACTGAGGAAAACAACACCTTAAAAAATAGACTAACTCGGGCGGCTAGGTGGCGCAGTGAGTAGAACGTCGGCCCTGGAGTAAGAAACACCTGAGTTCAGATCCAGCCTCAGACACTTAATGCACACACAAACAAAAACCTAGCTGTGTGACCTTGGGAAAGTTACTTAACCCCAATTGCCCTCCAAAATGCAAAAAAAAAAAAAAAATAGACTAACTCAAATGGCAAAGGAGGCCCAAAAGGGTAATGAGGAGAAGAATGCCTTAAAAAGTCGAATTTGCCAGATGGAAAAAGAATCTCAAAAGTTCACTGAGGAGATTGATTCCTTCAGAGTTAGACTGGAGCAAATGGAAGCTAATGACTTTGTGAGAAATTAAGATGCTGTTAAGCAGATCCAAACAAATGAAAGATTAGAAGGCAATGTGAAATATCTCATGAGAAAAACTGCTGACCTGGAAAATAGATCCAGGAGAGACAATTTAAAAATTATTGGACTACCTGAAAGCCATGATCAAAGAAAGAACCTAGAAATCACCCTTCAAGGATTTCCTAAGGAAAATTGCCCCGATGTTTTAGATCCAGAGGGTAAAATAGAGGTTGAAAGAATCCACCGATCACCTCCTGAAAAAGATCCCAAAAAGAAAACTCCCCAGGAATATTATAGCCAGGTTCCAGAATCCCCATATCAGGGAGAAAATACTCCAAGCAGCCAAGAAGAAACAATTTCAATATTGTGGAAACACAATCAGAATAGCCCAGGACCTGGCAGCTTCTACACTGAGGGATTGAAGGGCATGGAATATGATATTCCAGAGGGCAAAAGAGCTGGGAATGAGCCCAAGGGTCACCTACCCAGCAAAACTGAGTATTTTGTTTCAGGGGAAAATATGGTCATTCAGTGGAATAGAGGACTTTCAAGCATTCTTGAGGAAAAAAACAGAATTGAATAGAAAATTTGACATCCAGACACAAGAAGGAAGAGATGCCTGAGAAGGTAATCAGGGAAAAGAAATCAAAAGGAACTTATCAAAGTTGAACTATTTACATTCCTATATGGAAAAACAATAACTGTGACTGAGGAAATTTTTCTCACTATGAAAATAATGGAAGAAGGGTGTATGGTCATATGAATACATATGTGAATGTGTGTGTGTGTATGGTTACAGTTATATATGGATAGAGGGCATAGGTTGAATTTGTTGGGAAGGGAGGATACTCAAGGGGTGAAGTTGTGAGGTGAGAGAGGAAAGTAGCAGGAAGAGATGGGGAGAGTCAGGGTGGGGTAAACTATCTCATGTAGAAGAAGCAGGGGGAAGTAGTTGCAGGGGAGGGGAAAAATAGGAAGGCAAAAAGGCGAAACCACATTTTCATTGAATTTGGTTTAGGGAGAGAATGACATACATACTAGGTGGGACATCTCAAACTACAGCAGAATGGGGGGAAGGGGGTGGAGAGGATGGGATGGCATCCTTGCAGGGAGGGGAGGTTGGAGGTGCCCACTGTGAAAGAGGGACAGGATCAAGTGGGGAATGGACCAGGTGGGGGGTGGGATGAGGGGGAGGGAATTATAAGCAGCCTTGTACAATATATCTACTATGATAATGTTTTGCATAGCCAGACATGTACAACATGTACTGAGTTACTTATCTCCCCAGAGGGAATGGCTCACAAGGGTGGAAGGAAATGGATCTGAAATCCAAGATTAAATGTTTCAAATATATATAAATACTATTATTAATACTCTTTTGCTTGTAATTGGGAGATAAGATGTGCAGGCATTGGGACACAAAGATTCACCTTCCTCTAATGGAGGGGTCGAAGAGGGTGTAGGAGAGGATAGGGGTGAGAGCAGATTGGAGGAAGTGATGTCTTGTGGTACTGCTGTTCTGGGAGGGTGGGTAGGGGAAAAACAGGGGGGGAAATGTTTGTAACTCAAAATCTGGCAGAAATGAGTGATGTAAAACAGAAGTTAATAAAGCATTTGTTTAAATAGAAAAAAAAAGTGTATCCAAATTGATAGAAGACCAAATCAAGATCATAAATAATCCATTCAGAAAAAAAGAAATACAATTAATTATAAAGGACATTTTCCTTTCTACTCTCCTCCTAAAAACCCCACCCAACTTGCTTCTAGTCTTGGTGGATTTACAAGAGAATTCTTTCAGATTCTTTCAATACTATCCAAATTATTCTCAAAAATTGAGAAGTAAAGTATTTTACCTGAATCTTCTTTGTTTAAAATGAAATGTCCTTCATTTTCTATTTTCAAAAATTTATTTATTTTTAGTTTATAACATTCAGTTCCACAAGCTTTTGAGTTTTAAATTTTCTTCCCCTTCCTCCTTTTCCTGTCCCTAAGATGGCATGCTGTATGTTATAGGCTCTATATGTACATTCACATTTAACATATTTTCACATTATTCATGTTGTAAAGAAGAATTACAACCAGTGAAATGAATCATGAGAAAGAAGAAACAAAACAAAAAAGAGCAAATAGTATGCTTTGATCTGCATTCAAATGCTTTATGTGGATAGCATTCTCCATCATGAACCTTGTGTAGTTGTCTTAGTATATTGCATTGCTGAGAAACGTCAAATCTCTTGACATTTGTCATTGTACAGTGTGGCTACAACTGTATACAAAGTTCTCCTGGTTCTGCCCCCCTCACTCAGCATCAGTTTCTTGTATGTTGTTCCAGGTTTTTATGAAGTCTTCCTGCTCATCATTTCTATACTATATTTCATACTATAGTACAGTAGTATTCCATTACATTCATATACCATAAGTTGTTTAGTCATTCCCCAATTAATGGGGATCCTCTCAATTTCCAATTCTTTGCTACCACAAAAAGAATTGCTGTAAATATTTTTGTACACCAGTCTTTTAATGAGATAAATATAGGCCTAAAACCTAAATACTTACTAGTTGAGTGACCCTGGGCAAGTCACTTGAAGTGTATTTGCTTCATTTGTAAAATTTGAATGACAGTAGTACTTATCTTAGTAGGATTGCTTTGAGGATCAAATGTGATAACATTGGGGGGGAGGGGTAAGGGAAGAGAAGACTTAGCATAGTGCCTGACACAGAGGAGGCACTATATAAATTCTTTTTCCTTCCTTCTAATCTATTCCTACATCAAGAAATGGTCAAAGGACATGAACAGGCAGCTTTCAAATGAAGAAATAAAAGCTATCTGTTATGTTATCTATAGTGTTATGAAAAAATACTCTAAATCACTGTTGATTAAAGAAATGCAAATCAAAACAACTCTGAGGTACCACATCATATCTATCAGGTTGGCCAACATGAAAAAACATGAAAATGATAAATGTTGGAGAAAATGTGAGGAAATTGGTACACTAATGCATTGTTGGTAGAGTTGCAAACTGATCCAACCATTCTGTAGAGCAATTTGGAACTGTGCCCAAAGGGCTATAACACTTGGTATACCTTTTGACCCAATTGTTCTAGGTCTGTATCCCAAAGATATCATAAAAATGGGAAAAGTATCCACATTTGCAAAAATATTTATAGCAGCTCTTTTTTGTGGTGGCCAAGAATTGGAAATTGAAGGGATGCCCACCTATTGGAGAATGGCTGAACAAGTTATAGTATATTAATGGAATAGAATACTATTGTTCTATAAGACATGATGAACAGGAGACTTCAGAAAAACTTGGAAAGACTTACATAAACTGATGCTGAGTAAAGTGAGCAGAACCAGGAAAACATTGTATATAGTAACAGCAACATTGTTTAGTGACTTACTTTGATGGACTTAGCTCTTCTCAGCAATGCAAGGATCTAAGATAACTTCAAAAGACTCCTGACAGAAAATGCTATCCATATCCAGAAAAAGAACTATGGAGTCTGAATTCAGATCAAAGCATAGTTTGTTCTTTTTTCTTTATTTCTTCTTTGTTATGGATCTTTTTTCATTGGTTCTCATTCTTCTTTACAATATGACTAAGATGAAAATATGTTCAATATGAAAGTATAATATATATATAGTGTATATCAGATTTCATGCTGTCTTGGGGAAGGGAGGAGAGGGGACAAAATTTAGCACCCAGAATCTTTGGGAAAGTAAAATTAAATAAACTGAATTTAAAAAAATCTTTCTAATTCAGGAAAGGATAAAACTCAGAAGGGTAATTCTAGACCAGAATCATTAATATAAATTCAAAAATGCAAAAAATATCTTGTAGCTTAGACTATTGAGATTCATCCAGGAATTAATTCATCCCTAAGTATAAATTTAATTTGGTCCTGTATAGCTTACCCTGCTGATGGAAAATGAAGAGTTACTTGGAAAGTTCTGAAAACTCAGAACTTTCTATAAAGGAAGCCTTTGGGAGGAGTTTATTGTTCCACCCTCTAGTCCTTCTAATCAAATGGGGGAGCCAACTAAGGGAGTTTAGATGTTGAGTATAAAAAATGGAGCCAATCTTCATGGTAATGAGATTTCATGTGATTAGTATGATATTGAATGGATTTGAAATCTAGTAAAAAATGGAGAGTTGGTGAGTCAGGATGATGGTGATAGAGTCAAGATGATGCTTGAGCTCCCCCCCTAATACCACCAAATTCTAGTAAAAAGTGACTCTAAAAAATTCTAGAGATACAGAACCCACAAAATGACAAAGCGAACAATTCTCCAGCCCAAGACAACCTGGAAGGTCTATAGGAAGAGTATATTGCATCAGTCTGGGAGTAGAGCACAGTCTGACGTGGGCTGCACCAGCATAGATAGAGCTACCAGGCCTCAGAGTATTGAATCACTGGCAGCTGTGGTGGTTTCCAGGCTTCTCAACCCACACTTATCTATGGGACCCAGGTGAAAGAGGAATGAGATCTCACTGGGGTCTAGCCCTAGCCACAGGGTATCAGATGTGGCTGCCGCAGCGTCGGCTGCAACAGTGGCTACAGCAGATACTTCTGGAACTCGGGATCCAAAGAGAGTGGGGGATCCCAGCAGGTGATACAAAATACCTGAAGCATGAGACAGTACACCTACCCCCAACCCCACTCCCACTGGAAGCAGAGTCCTACCTTGACAAAGAATTAGAAAGTCAAGTTTTTGGCTGGGAAGATGAGCAAACAGTGGGGAAAAAAATCAGATTATACAATTTTACTTTGGTGACAAAGAAAACAAAAACTTATAACCAGAATAAGATAACAAAGTCAAAGCTCCTGCATCAAAAGCCTCCAAGAAAAATATGAATGGGTTGTAGGCCATGGAAGAGCTCAAAAAGGATTTTGAAAAGCAAGTAAGAGAAGTGGAGGAAAAATTTGGGTGAGAAATGAGAGTGACGCAATAAAACCATGAATCCTCAGCATTCTTACACATTTTTAATGAAGTCCAACAATAAGAAATAGAGAAAGTCCATTTAATGTTACTGTAGACACTGTAAAATATTTGGGAATCTACCTTTGAAAACAAACCCGGGGACTATATGAACACAATTATGAAATACTTTTCACACAAATAAAGTCAGATCTAAATAACTGGAAAAACATCAGTTGTTTGTGGCTAGGTTGAGCTACTATAATAAAAATTACAATTTTACCTACATTAATTTACCTGTTTAGTGCCTAAATCTACCATAAAATTATCTTATAGAGCTTGAAAAAATAGTAACAAAATTCATCTGGAAGAACAAAAGATTCAGAATACCAAGGGAACTAATGAAGAGAAATTCTAAGGAAGTGGGCGTATTTACTTACTTACATACAAGATTTTAAAGTCTATTATAAAGCAGCAGTTATAAAAACTGCTTGGTATAGACTGAGGAATAGAGTGGTGGATCAGTGGAATAGATTAGATAAATGAGACACTGTGGTCAATGACAATGGTAATCTACTGTTCATCAAACCCTAGCTTCTGGGATAAGAAGAATTCACTATTTGACAAAAAGTACTGGAAAACTGGAAAATAGAATGGCAGAAACTGGGCATAGACCAGTATCTTACACTGTATACCAAAATAAAATCTAAATGGGTGTTTGATGTAGATATAAAGCCTGAGACAATAAGCAGTCTGGGAGAGCAAGGAATAGTTTACCTGTCAGATTTGTGGAGAAGGGAAGAATTTATGACTAAAGAAGTGATAGAGAGCATTACGAAATGCAAAATGGATAATTTTGATTGCATTAAATTGAAAAGCTTTTGTACAAATAAAGTTAATGTAACTAAGATTAGGAGGGAAGTGGAAAAATGGGGAAGATTTTTTACAACAGTGTCTTTGATAAAGACCTTATTTCTTAAATATACAGAGAAACAAGTCAAATGTATAAGAATACAAGTCATTCCCCAAATGATAAATGGTCAAAGGTCAATAGGCAGTTTTCAGAGGAAGAAATTAAAGATATCTATAAACATGAAAAAATTCTTTAAATCACTATTGATGCAAATCAGAACAACTCTGAGATAGCATATCATAGCAGTCAGATTGGCTAAGATGACAAAACAGGAAAATGATAAATGCTGGAGAGGATGTGGAAAAATCGGAGCACTAATGCATTGTTGGTGTAGTTGTGAACTGATCCATCCATTCTGGAGAGCAATTTGGAACTATGCCCAAAGGGCTATAAAAATGTGCATACCCTTTTACCCAGCAATACCACTTTTAGCATTGTATCCTAAAGAAATCATACAAGTGGGAGAAAGACCTGTTTGCACAAAAATATTTATAGCAACTCTTTTTGTAGTGGCAAAGAATTGGAAATTGAGGGTATGCCCATCAATTGGGGAATGGCTGAACTAGTTGTGGTATATGAATGTAATATAATATATATATATATTATATGTAATATAATATATATAATATAATATAATACTGTTGTGATATAAGAAATGAGGAGTGTACAGACTTCATAATAATCTGGAGAGACATATAAACTGATGCTGAGTGAGAAGAGTAGAACCAGGGGAACTTTGTACACATCATATGTGTGATGACTGACTTTGATAGAATGGGCTCCTCTCAGCAATGTAGGGTTATAAGACAACTCCAAAAGACTTATGATGGGAAGGATATCCACATACAGAAAAAAGAACTATGGAGTTTGAATGCAGATTGAAGCAAACTATTTGCTATCTCTCTTTTGTATTTAGTTTTGTTTCATGCCTTCTTTCTTATTGTTCACTTCATTGGTTATAATTCTTCTTTACAACCTAAGTAATGCTTAATGTGAAGGTTTTTGTAGAGCCTATATTGGATTGTTTTGGCAGTAGGAGGTGGGGGGAGAAATTTGGAGCTCAAGGGATTGTGGAGCTGAATGTTGTAAACTAAAAGTAGATAAACAAATTTAATAAAATAAAATTGAAGGAACAAATTAAATAAAACTTGTTACAATTTTAAAAATTGTTACATGTAATTAGGAAAGAATAAAATATTATTTACAAAAAAGAAAATTATGAAAAATAAGTCAACAGCTTGCTAAAGGAGACCCCAAAAATACTTAAGAAAATAACACCTTAAAAAATAAAGTAACCCAATTGGTAAAGGAGGTCCAAAAAACCAATGAGTAGAAGAATGCCTTTAAAAGTAGAATTGGCCAAATGGAAAAGGAGGTCCAAAACCTCACTGAAGAAAATAATTCTTTAAAAAATTAGAATGGAGCAAATGGAAGCTAATTACTTTAAGAGAAATCAAGAAATTATAAAACAGAACCAAAAGAATGAAAAAAATTAGACAGTGTAAAATATCTCATCGGAATAACCAGTCACCTGGAAAATAGATCCAGGAGAGAAAATTTAAAAATTATCAGACTACCTGAAAGCCATGATAAAAAAAAAAAAAAAGAGCTTAGCCGTGATCTTTCAAGATATTATCAAGGAAAACTGCCCTGATGTTCTAGAACCAAAGGGTAACATAGAATTTAAGAATTTACAGATAGGCACAGTGAATAGAGCCCCGGCCCTGGAGTCAGAAGGACCTGAGTTCAGAGCCGGCCTCCAACACTTAATCCACACAAACAAAAACCTAGCCGTGTACCCTTGGGCAAGTTACTTAACCCCAATTGCCCTAAAGGGGCGGCTAGGTGGCGCAGTGAGTAAGAGGCCTCGGAGTTGGGATGACCCGAGATCAGATCTGGCCTCAGAAAATGAGCATCCATACATAAATAATGACTAGCCGTGTAACCTTGAGCAAGTTACTTAACCCCAATTGCTTTAAAAAAAAAAAAAAAAGAATTTACTGATTGCCTCTTAGAAGAGATCCCAAAAGGAAAACTCCTAGGGATATTTTAGTAAAATTCCCGGGTTTCCCCATCAAGGAGAAAATATTGCAAGCAGTCAGAAAGCAACAGTTTGAGTATTGTGGAAATATAATTGGGATAACACACTGATTGGGGTGAGAGAGGAATGTATTGGGAGAAGGAGAAAGGGAGAGATAGAATGGTGTCAGATATCTCACATAAAAGAGGCAAGAAAAAGATTTCACAGTGGAAGGGAAGAGCAGGGAGGTGAGAGGGAATAAGTGAACTTCACTCTCATTGAATTTGACTTAAGGAGGAAATAACATACACATTTAATTGAGTATCTTAACCTTATAGGAAAATAAGGGGGAAAGGGATGGGGTGGGAGTGGGGAGGATGAAAGAAGGGAGGGCAGATTGGGGTAGGGGGTAGGCAGAAGCCACCATTTTTTGAAAAAGGAACAGGGTCAAAGGAGAAAATAGAATAAGTGGAGGTTGGGACAGGATGGAGGGGAAAGCTAGTTAGTCTTTCACAACCTGACTATTATGGAAGTGTTTTGCATAACTACACATACATAACATATTGAATTGCTTGCTTTCTCAATGAGGGTGGGTGGGATGGGAAGAAGGGAGAGTATTTGGAACTCAGTTTTAAAAACTAATGTTAAAAATTGTTTTTACATATAACTGGGAAATAAGTTACACAGGCAGTGGGATATAGAAATCTATCTTGCCCTACCAGGAAATAAGGTGAAAGGGAATAAGAGGCAAGGTTTAATAGAAGGGAGGGCAGACTGGGGGAAGGGGTAATTACCATGCTTGCCATCTTGGGATGGGGGGGAGGGGAGAGATGGGGAGAAAATTTGGAACTCAAAATCTTGTGGAAATGAATGTTGAAATCTAAAAATAAATTAATAAGGGGAAAAAAAGAAAATGGAGCGTTAGGCCTCTTTGCTTATTGAGATTACTGGAATAGAATATTCATCTTAAGGAACCTGCCAGTTAATGCCAGAAAGGGGAATCTGCTAACCTTTCCTTTATATATTTTACCTGATGGTTATGACTATCAGTGACTCTAAGTCAACGATAAGAATTTTCCCTCAATCAGTGAGACCAATCTGAAATAAAGTTGCTTTTATTAGTCCCAGTTAAGTTAATGTAAATGGGTTGGAGGATAATGATCCATCTTTTTTTCTCCATTATTTCCTTTGTGGTATTCCCCTATTATTCTCTTTAGGCTTTTTTAGAATATCATTCCAATAATTTTTCCCATACTCTTCTATCTCTAATTTTTTCTTCATTAAATCATTCCCTTCTTGCATATAATTTATATATGCCCCAAATTCCTCTATCTTAAAAAAAATAAAAACTTTCCCTGAATACTACTATTTTAATTTTGATGAACTTTTTTTTAATTGGCAAGTGACCTAAAGGATCATAGTTTCTGCTAATGTTTACAAGAGATTTTAAAAATGTTTTTTTTAAATATTTCATTATTTTAGCAATTGAGCAGCCATTTCAGAAACTGTTATTTTCTCTATTTAACATTGTAATAATTATTACATTATATTCTAGTTCCTTATAGGTTAAGTATAAGTACTTGGAAATATTTCGCATTATACTGCTGTAAAGCAGTCACATTTGGTACCAGGATTATACTCTCATAATGAGCACAGATGGTTTTATTTTGTAAGATTTTTGTCACCTGTTCCAGGAACTTATATTTCGACTGTTTGGATTGCTTATGATTCTATTTTAGCATTTTCAAAGCCGTTGTTAAAAACCTGGTTTGATTTTAAATGTAATTATTTAATCCCGTCTCTGATTTAAATACTTGTGATTCAGAATTGTTATACACTTCTTTAATTTGTTATGGCAAAATAAAATATTTTAGATGGTGAAATTATATTGATTACAGAATTAGGGAACTAGTAGAAATACTAGGTCACTTAGTTTTCCTTCTATAGCTGTAGAATATGCTTAACCATTTAAATATACCTCTTTCACTTTTCTAAAGAAAATAGTATCTTATAAAATATGTAGAATTTTCAAAATGTTTTCTGGAAATCTTATAGCTGATAATCCCTTAAAAAAGAAACTCAAAATCCAAGATAACAATTCTTGAATGCCACCTGCTGGACTGCCTTTAAAATAACTCTGGGTTCTTCGAGCCTGGAATAAGTATTTGATTGTATGTAGTTTTTGGTATTTTTAAAATTTTCTAAGTGTTGTAATAAAATCAGAAATTAAGATAACATTCACTTATGGAGGATATTTTCTAAAAACTTTCTGGCATTTACTATGTTAGCTTGATATGAATATAGATAGACTTTTTTGTGTTTATGAAAGACATATGGCTTGGTTGAAAGTAAACATTATGAAGTGGTAACATGTAGAATTGTAGAATATAAAAAGTGTGAGGGACCCTAGAGCTCATCTTGTCCACTTGCTTTATTTTACAAATCAGGAATTTTTGAGTTGCGCGTTGAAAGCATTGTGCCTCAAGTCATAAAGATAGATGTTTGTGAAGCCTGAGATAAGAGCTCTCCTAGTGTTTGTCTCATTACACTTAACACGTACATTATCACATTTTTAGAGTTCATGTTTTACATAGTTAGGATGAAGAATTGGTCAAAACACCTAAATGCCATTTGAAAATATTTTAGTATTTGAAACTTGACTATAAAAAGGATATTTAATACAGAATATTTACTAGTATTTAGAAATCGTTGCTAGAGTTGAAGTTTTTAACTTTACAGAATTTGACACATATATAGAATTGTTTTGTTTTATTTTTTAACATGGAGAAGAAATCTGTAATTTAGTTATGGAAACAGGTAAGGCAATTTGATCTTTCAGTGAGGTTTTTATGCTGCCCATAATTGTAGCTCATTTTGATTTCTGTGTCTATGTACTGTAATGAATTGTGGCCATCTAATGTTGTCATGAGCTGTCAGTCTCATCATCAGTTTAGTATTGTAACCTTATCTACTGTGACACCCAGAATACATAATCCTGAAAACCTTCAGTGCTTTTCTTAAGGAATAGATGATACTTCCAAAGATGATCGGTACAGATTTTGTTGTCTTCCCAAACCACTTAATGTGATCAGAGAATTAAAATTTCAACAAGTCATTTCAAGATAGCTACATTGCAAGTCCTGTAACATCCAGGTTAGGTTTCTTGTAGCTTCGTAGTCATATGGGGAGGATACAGAGTATTTCAGGCATTGTAGATAGTCTGGAAATTTGTTCCTGGTTTGTGTGATCAAGCAAATTTATTAAGTGCAATGAGGTCACAGTAATTTTCAATAAACTGTGACTTGCTGATTTATACCAAAAGATCCATACAGCAGTAAACAATACCATTTACATTTAATTAGTTTTATTGAACCAAAGGCAATTTTATTTGTAATGAACCACATGTTATGATTAAGGATGTATTTTAATGATCTTTAAGTAAGGCGAACAAATGTTGCCCTTGACCTAATAGAGGAGGCTTTCCGACGTTATTGATAACTTTAGAGTGATTTCTAAATTATTATTGTGAAATGCAGAGAAAGACATTCTCATTATTATGTCATTATTCAGTCAATTCATGACTGATATAATAGATGGAATGCATTCTACTAAATGGTTATGTGCATATAAAAGGATTGTTGATAGCATGTTATTTGTTGCCATATTTTAGAAGGTATCTTCATAAAAATTTTCTTTTTTCAAATTACTTTGTTGACATAAACTTTTTGGTATCTTTGTAATCTAGAACTTAAGGAAAACGACCATTTTTTGCTTGTAAGTTCTGACCCATATTGAATAGGTCATGATTTCTTCTATTCCAATTATTGTACAATTATATTTTGAAGGAGAGCTCTGAGTAGTATTATGATAATTATAAAACATTTTTAATTCTCTTTATATTACTGATCAGTATGCACTCTGAAAAGAATTGTTTTTAATTATGCTTTATTAATATTTATATCATTATTGATTACTGTGGTATTTGTTTACAAAGGAACTCAGAGCAGTTTACTTATTCTGATCTTTATATGTTCACTATAATGAAAGGGGACCTGGAGTGGACAAACTGTAAAAACATGATAGTACGTTACTTTTGTAAGCCAAAGGAGCTGATTCATTCCATCTTCTGGAACTAACAGCCATTCTCTTTTTTAGAGCATGTTGTTTTTGCCTCTCAAAATCGAATATTGTTTCCTCATAGAACTCCTTCCCTTGAAAGTTTTATGCTGCTTCTTTTTTGTTGTTGTTCCTTTCATATTTGATACAAAGAATCAAATACCTTTCTAATGAAGTTTTTTCCAGAAACCACTATGGCATAACTTTTAAAAATCAGCCTAACCATTTAGAAAATTAAGATATGGCTTAATCCCTGCCAAAGCATAGTTCTTGGTTTTCTGTGATCATGGCTAAATGCTTTAGGATTTTATTGTTTATTTCTTTTTGTACTGTGATATTTGGAGGAATAAAATTCTAGAGATGTTTTTATTCATTCTGTGTGCATTTGCTTTTATTTGTAATATTTCATCAGTAACTTTTGTTTTTATGTAAGTTATTTTCCACACCCCTAATTGAACTCTCAACTTTGAAGAAGAAATAAATGAAACAAAATCACTTGATATAAAGATTGTATCCAAAATTATATACACTATTCTCACCTAGTATTCCTCCATCACTGCTTTGAGGGAAGAAGTAATCAGTAAACATTTATTATGCTTTCTTCAAGGCATTGTCACTAGGCAAATAAAATTTTATGAAAAAAAATAACTAACATAAGCACTGCCTTTAAGAAATTTGCATTCTATTTTATGTGCCAGGCATTTGTGCTAAGTGCTGACATTGCTGAAAAAAAAAGAAAAAGAAAGCAAAAGCAGTCCCTACTTTCAAGGAACTTATATTCTAATGGGAGAGATGTGAGAGATAGGAGAGTAAGAAAGACCCCTTTAAAAAATTTGTGGTTAGGTTAAAAGAAGCCAGAGTTTCTTAGAAGATGAGGTGAGGAACATTCTAGTCATAAGGGAAAGGTAGTACAAAGGCATGGTGAAGAGAAAATCAGGTATCATGTATGAGGAAGAACATACAGGCCCTTATTCACTACACTGTAGAATGGTGAGAGAAATATGGTGAGACTAGGAACATAGAAAGGGGCAAGATTGTAACAACCTTTAAATGGTAAATATGTATTTGCTTATATTTCATCCTAGAGGAAATGGGGAACCACTGGAATAATTTCTAAGGAATGAAATGGTCAGACCTTCAATTTAGGGAAATCTTTTATAAGACAGTATGACAGGCATAAAGGAGGCATTCAAATCAAGGATTGTGTGATCGTAAAGAGCCTCTAAGTAAGTGTGATACTGTGGCTATCCACTTGCTATTTCTCACCCTTGCCAAATAACCAAACCATCTCTTCTTCCTTTCAAAAAAGAAGCACATTTTCCTTTCATAGCAAATATTCTGTTTTGTGATGTAAAATATGATGAGAATTTTTCTTTTCCAGATACGATTTAAGCCCATTGGTTTGGGAGTTGTGGGATGGGAGTGCTTTTGCCATTCATTAGGTTTTAGAACCAATTATCATTTTGTTGGGTAACAGATAAGACGGCAACTAGTTAAAAATTCATATAGAGCTAGTATTTTGTTCATATCTTGTAACTTATATTATTGGAATTAATACATAAACTCAAGTCTTAGAAACTATTATAGGCACATAACCTACATTGAGTTTTAGAATTAAATATTCTTCTTTGTATTATCTATCGTTTTCTAAGTTAGCTTTCATGCCCGTTACCCCCTTAGGGACCTTGGGAAAGTCATTCTCTCTGCACTCCAGTTTCCTTATTTGTAAAATGTGATGTTTGCATTAAATGGCTATTAAGGTGTCTTCCAACTCTAAATTTGTGATTGTGTGATCTCCAGGGAAGTACAGTGGTAAGCAAAAGACAACTAGGTTTGATGCTCTAGGCAAATAGTGATATTTTAGGGATGTTACTTTACTTTTGTGTCTTGGGTTCCTTATATGTTCAACAAGGTAATTGACCTTATTGATCCATGAATTCCATCCAGATTTAAAATTGACATGATTATATTTCAGTTGTACACAAAGTATAGAGTATCCCTTCTTGTATTATTCTGTGAAAAAAATGAATATAAATTGGTTATTGAAATTTTCTATGTAGTTTCATTGAATTACAAAATTATAATTAATCTTTGATCTGTTTCAGGACCTTTTTTCTATCAGTGCTTATGTTTATGCTCAGAAGCCACAACTAGATATTCATGGCTTTGAAGGCACTTTTACAAGGGTAAGTTGTCTTAATTACATTTATCTGTATAGGTATACATATACGTATGTATACATATGCGATCGATTTATAGACATTTATAAAAGAAATTTAATTCAGTAAAGCAGTTTGTTATTATGAAATAATAATTAATAAATTTTAAAATTTAAATTTAAAGTAGGAAACTAATAAAAACTTCTGTCACTAGCCTTTTAAAGTAATTGCCATTTTAAAAATTGAATAATCATTCTGGGTAGATGTACCCAAGCTGCTTTAATTTTACCATATGTTTGCATATCACTTCAGTTTGCTGTAAATACTTTATTATCCACCTATAGTATTACTAACCTACTGTTTCCTGTTCTTTATTCTAAAATTTTTGGCACAATTTGCACTTTGTTTTTTTTAAAAGAAGATAGTTATTCATAGAGGAAAATACTCTTAAGGGATTATATGATAGGAAGATGAGCTGGTAATATGGTGAGTGTGAAGAAAGCCAGATGAACAGATATAAGCTCTACTAGAACTTTTGGAGAAAGCCAGGACATTTTTCTATCACATTAAATATATCTTTGGTAAATTTATAGGAGGATACAAACAAGAGTTACACAGGATGAACAGGCATAGTCTGATAATATAATCTTCATAATGAAAGGTTTTCCAAATCAGTGACATAAATCCATATGAGCATATCATCATAGCTTTACTCAGTGTTTATTTCCTTTCCAGTTGTATTCTCATTCATATTTTATTGAATAATTGTTATATTTTTGCTCAATACTAGTTTAATTTTTTAACATTGTTCATTCTTTTAATCCAAAAGAATTCTTCAGATGCAGAAAAATTCACTTTGAGTATGTATTATATATTGCATATATCTGAAGGTACTTTTAAGACTGAAAGAATTATACTGTGAACAGCCTCTTTAAATGATTATTTCCTCCGTGTTATCAATAACTTTCAGTGTGTTTTTGGTTACTTTACCTACCTGCACACTTATTCAGAAGAATGTTATATTAATGACAACAGAGATTTGTAAAATGCTGTGATTTTTGTACATTCGGTTTTTATTGTCTTTTTTTCTTCTTGGCAGTGGTAGTGATGGTACCATTTCCTTGGCACTCTTTTATGTTGAATAAAATCCCCTCTCAACATATTTAATAATCTCTAGGCCCACTGTGTTTACCTCTGTGTTCTAGATCATATGGAGCTATAAGGAATTACTAAAGTGATGTAGTGGAAAAGAGAATTATTCTAAGAGTCAAGATTTTAATGTTTCAATCTCATCTTTTTTACTGGCTAGCTTACTAACCACCTGTCTGTTGACTTTAGCTCCTTTGTCCATAAAATGAAGGATTGAAATGTATTAACTCTTAACAATCTAATGGCGGTTTTTCTCTTCTACCAAAGGTTTACTCTATTGCTTGATCCCTGGTTTCCTTCAAAACTTAGTTCAAATACCACCTTACACATAGGGATTTTCCTAATTTCCTCAGCAGTTACTGCTTCCTCTGACAAAATTACATTTTATCCAATTTTCTAAATACCTATGAAGGAATATGTTTTCTCTGCATTAGAATATAAGGACCTTGAGGCAGGTATATATATATATATTTAAAAACAACATCTAGAATAGAACATAGCACATATTAGGTTCTTAATAAATTATTATTTATTGATCATGAAAGTGACCCTGGCTTCTCAAGGTCTATGTTAGGGGAGCACACGCCTTGGTCATTTATTTTAAGGAAAAGAGTCTTTGAGTATGGAGCCAGTGATGGATTGTTTTTTTTCCCCTTTGGTCCACATAGTATGATAAGTTTTTGGTATAACACACAGTTCTCAAAGATGATGTGCTATATTGTTACCTACTTTCAGGATGCATAGATTAGGAAAGTGGGTATCCTGTTTTATATGGAAAATGTAACAGCAGACCACTAAAGGCAAAATCTAGCTTGTGTCTGCCAATTATCTTTGAGCAATCTGTGATCCAAAATTCTTCACACAAATGCAACACTCATATTTAGGCAAAGCATTTTTATCATTTTCTTCTCAGTCCAGAGTTCTTTCACCTTAGGTGAGAAAACAGGAGCTAAATAAGAATTGAATGGTTCAACTTTTTCATCAGTTCTTTCTCATTTTTTATCATTTATTTCTTCAATCTCTACTATTAGTCTTATCCTTTCTTTGATTTTCCTATTATTTCCAATTTAGCAAACTACTCTTGTCCTTAACATTTATTACCTACCCCCTACTCTTCTTGGCCTTTATTGTTCTTGGTCTTATTCTTTTGTTATGGTACTGCTGTGCTTTTTTATTCATCTTTTTCCTGCTCTTACTTCCATTTTCTCTGCATGTTTTTCATAAATATGAGTTTTATGAGTTCTTTGTGTGGCCACATCAGATTCTTTAGGTTGGTTCCATTTTTGCCGTTCATCAGAACCATTTCCATCTCTTCAGAATTTCATTCTTAAGCATTTGTTAGGCTTACTTCCTGTATAGTATTTTATGCCACTGGAATGTACCTCTTCTTTTCTTGAATCCTTTTAAATGTGTTATCAAATCTAGTATGCATGTCAGACTGTCATGGAGTTTGTGATGGAGTGGTCACTTTCCCCCACATTTTATGTCATTTACAAGTCTCCAGCCTTGTCAGAATTGGGTTCAGAATTGCAGTTCCTATTGCTGTTTTTTCATTTTCTGAAGGATGTTTCACTATTGAAGCAAGATGGAAATTTATCACCTGCTTTGATTTTGGCAGAGAGAACTCCATCAAAGTTCCAGATTGCTTATTGCTCTCATAATGCTTCCTTGCCAGGTTTGTAATGTTTCCCAAATTTCTCATCTAATTCCCTCTTTTGTTTAAGAGAATACCCCCTGTTTACTGTGGAGAGTGAAAATTTAGGGATAACAAACGTGACATATTCTTTGGCAATGACACTAAAATGATAAAAAAGATGTAAAGGGGAGCTTATTTTTTTCCCTTCCAGGATGAAGAGATCTAGGTAACATCCCTGCAAATTAGACTGGCTATATGAGGAGTGCCTACCATCATAGGTTTAATCTGAGCAACTCACTAATCTAGGCAAGACTAGTACCTTCCCCCCCCCCCCCCATGTAGGATTTTTTTTCACCTCTTCTGCTGTAACACAGTATTATATATCTTTTTAGTCATTTTAGCTTAAGCTTCTTAAAGTTAGTTCTATTGCTACTGGCTCTCTTCCCTTAGCTGTTTAACTTCTTTCCCTCACTCTTTCCATGCTGCTTAATACTTTTACATCTGGTTTTGGAGTTTTGCTTATTAGTTTCTTTTCTTTTATGAGTTTTATATAGTTATTTAATTTTTCCTCTCATTTTTCCCTTCCCAATTAAGTAATCAAGTAGAATCTTTTTTTCCTTTTTTCTCCTTTATTATTACTTTCTAAAATTTTGTCTTCTGTTTCTTTTTCTAGAACAGACTTGTTTCTATCTCTGTATTATTTATTTTTCCTTTATGTTTATTCTTTGAATCATGACCCTTCTACTTATTTAGTCTTCCTTTATTCTCTATATTAATTGAATTAAAATTTTTGAGATGCCTATTTTGAATTCTCTCTTCTAAACAGTCTCTGTTTTAGCTTTGTATATCTTGCCTCTTGCCCCCCCCCCCGCCTTTTTTTTCTTTTCTGCCTTGTCTTTAGAAATATCAATGCCTTCGGGTGATAGGATTTTGACTGGTGATAAGATTCTTCTTCTGTCCCTAATTGTATAGTTCATCATTTACTTTTGCTGTCCTATTACTAACTTTTCCTCCATTAGCCTCAAAATCTCTTCCCTGGGTCTATATTCTCTCATTGTTCTAGAGCTCTTATTCCCTTTGTTTCTGAGGCAGTATGGGTCAATTTGGATTTTATTATTAAAGGAAGAAGAGTGATAGAATTATGACATCAAAACTGCTTTATCAAACCTAGCTGTGAAAGTTACAGATTTAAACAGTTGTGATTGGAATATGTTCCTTCCACATTCTTTGATCAAAGTAAAGGTCATAAATATATATATTTTTTTGAAACAGCCAATTCATGAATCATATCTTCACTGTTTACAGGGTATCATATTCAGGTCTTTGTTTCAATACAAGAAAAACTATCCCATTCAAAAGTAATAACAGTGAGGAAACTGAGTCAAGAAGAGCCTGTCGTTAACTTTGTACATCCATTTTCTTAGCTTTCCCATCATTTGACATCCATTTGGAACTAACTGTTAATATTAAGGAGTACTAGATAGAGCTATTTGTGGGCAGCTGTTGGGATTTTCTGTTACATGTGACTCACTGACTCAACAGCAAAGTCACTTTTATTTGGATTCAAAGTAAGATCAAACCAAATTAGCGGTCCTAAGAGGTTCTACCTCATACAGGTTCAACTGCTATTGATACCAACAAGTTTACAACTTTAATGTAATCTCTTATGATATAGATATACACATTCATGCCTGTGTGTCTAGAGAGGGAAAATGAGAACCTATTAAATTTATAAAGCTCTTTTCTAAAAGCTTCCAGCTCGGGGCAGTTAGGTGGTGCAGTGAGTAGAGCATTGGCCCTGGAGTCAGAAGGACCTGATTTTGGATCCGGCCTCAGACACTTAACACACACAAACAAAAACCTAGCCGTGTGACCTTGGGCAAGTTACTTAACCCCAATTGCCCTCCAAAAAGAAAAAAAAAGCTTCCAGCTGAAAGAAACTAATTTCTATAAAAATAAATTATAAAAATTAATAATTATTTAAAAAAGAATCACATTCAGAGATTTTATATTACAAATGAATACTTGGCAGTTTACAAAGAAATCACAAGAACTTTCTCAAAACCAAAAAAATGTTAAGGTTGGCAAAGTAATTAATTGGCCTTAAGGTTTCAAAGACTGCATATCAACCTATAGAGGGAACAAGAGTAGGATCTTGAAGGTTGTAGTTAGTAATGTCTAGCATCAGTACTGGTGATCTCTTTCCCTGATGGAGTCTTTTTTCAGCAAGCTTCAGGGCAGTCTTTTTCCTCCATTGCTTAGAGTAGAGATTCTAGGCCTATATCTATGATGTTAGGTAATTGATAAACATTCAGAAAGGGAAAACACAAGGCAATTTCCTATTTAGTATGGTCTTTACTCCTCAGTTAGATGGTGCAGTGGAGAGAGTCCCAGGCCTGGAGTCAGGAAAAGTCATCTTCCTGAGTTCAAAACTGTTCTCAGACACTTTCTAGATGTGTGATCCCTGGGCAGGTCACTGAACCTTGCTTGCATGTAAAGTCAATCATGAGCAGCTATCCTGAGGACTGCTGCTGTGAATAACTTTAAGGTTTTAATCACATAGTATAAAGAACTCTCTATTTATTCAGTAATAAACTAAAGCATAACATGCAAGAAACTAAAGGATGACATTCACAATAATGTAACATAACTTATTACTAAGGTGGCCACATAGTCTTAAACAAAATATATCATTCAGTATATCTTATAGTCATCTTTAAGATGTAACAGAAAGTACAAACACCATCCAACTGTAGGTCACAGTAAGTTACAAATCTCATCAGTCAATACAGAGTATCCAAGTAAAGTCCTCATTCATCTTAACTTGAGGCTGACTTTCAAACCCTACTGCTTCTCCTCCACAGGTCACATCTCCTCCACAGGCTGACCACTCCCAACTCCTGCCTGGCTTCACATGCTCCCAACTCTTAGATTCACACACAGGCAGCTGTCTGCTCCAGTTCCATATCTCAGCTCACAGGGACTGCTCTACTCCAAGTTCTTCGTTGTTTCTGTTTCTAGGAAAACAAAACTTAACAGGGCTACAACAATATTTACCCACATTACTGCCACTATTATCTTAATTCATGTTCTATATGAGAAACCAGTATAGAACAACTGCTAGGACTTCCTTATGAGAAATTGGTACAGCATAACAGACAGGACTTCTGTCTGAGAAATCAAAGTAGACCAACAGACAGTACTTGTGTCTGAGAAATCAGCACAGACAAACAGACAGACAGAGCACCTATATCACAAACATTCTGTTTCTCAGTTCTGCTTGCTCCCAGCTCTGCTCATGCTCTTATCTGCTCCTTCCTGTTCTACCCTTTTTTCAAGCTTCTCTCACTGTGGGCTCCCATGTGATTACATTTGGCCTATTAAATGGCAGGGGAGATCTTCAGATTCTCTAAAGCCTATTGAGGGCAGGGAAGATCTTCAAACTCCCTTAGGCCTATTAAAGGCAATACAATATATACATTTCCAATCAAAGACTCTAGATTCAATCAGAGGCACTTGATTAGTTGAAACTCAATTCAGAGAAACAGCACAAAAATCCTATTTTGCTTGCTATTACGTTGCTTCAGTTTGTGATCTGTAAAATGAGCTTGAGAAGGTAATGGTGAATCATTCCAATATTTTTGCCAAGAAAACCCTATATGGGGTCGTGAAGGGTCAGACATAACAAAACAACAAAATAACAAAGATTATTGTTATTGTTCAGATTCAAAAGTTGCCTCCCTGTAATCTCTACCTATTGCCTTTTGAGGGTAAACAGAAGAATCTGATCTCTCTTCCAACGTGATATTCTTTCATATATTTCTACTCTGGGTCTTCTACATACCTAGTTCCTTCACCTTATTATATAAAATGGAGTCAAGGGCCTTCACCATATTGGTGGTCCTTCTTTGGACATTTTCTAACTTATCAGTGTCCTTAAACTGTGCTGCTTAGAACTGAACATCAGACTCTAGATGAGGTCTAGTAAGAATAGAGTACAAGAGAATTGTCACTTCTATATTTCTGGAACCCAAATTCTCTGCTGACCCTCCAATCTCACATCTCTTAACTGCCATTTGGATATCTCACATTGAATGTTTAATAGATGTCTTAAATTCAACATTTCCCAAACTGAATTTATTATCTTTCTCATCACCATTTACCCCAAATCTTCCCCTCTTCCTAACTTCCCTATTACTATTGTGGTTACCACTGTCCTCTCAGTTATTCAGACATGCAGCTTCTATGTCATCCTCACGTCTTCCTGCCTCTCTCTTACCTTCCATATTTAATCATTTGCAAAGTTCTGTTGATTTTACTTATCACTCCTTATTTCCTTTGATACTCACCTCACACCTTGATTTCTTCTGTAGCCTTCTGTTGATCTCCCAGCCTAAAATCTCTCCACTACAGTCATCCTTCACTCAGCTGTCAAGTTGATCTTTCTAAAGGGTAGGTCTTGCCTTTTTAAGCTCTAGTGGCTACCATTTTTTCCAGGATCAAATATTAAATGCTCTGTTTAACCTTTAAAGCCCTTCATAAATTGGTTTCTTCCTACCTCTTTTCAGTTTATTACACTTTACTCTCCTTAGGGTGCTCCTCAGTTCAGAGATGTTGGTTTCATTACTGTTCCTTGCATAA
Source organism: Gymnobelideus leadbeateri (assembly GCA_011680675.1). Lineage (NCBI taxonomy): Eukaryota > Metazoa > Chordata > Mammalia > Diprotodontia > Petauridae > Gymnobelideus > Gymnobelideus leadbeateri. Next base: position 155,658 of record WOXC01005542.1, read on the forward strand.
AATACTCTTATCTCCTTACTTCGTACATTTTTACTGGCTATTCACCAGATCTAGAACTTATTTTCCCTTCATTTCTACCTCCTGGATTCTTTCACATTTCAACTATTATCCCACCATCTGGAAGAAACCTTTACCAGTCCTTCCTAATTTCTCGCTACTTGTATTGTTTCTCTGAGAATATATCCAATTTATCCTGTATATATCTTGTTTATGCATAGTTTGTAGATTGTATCCTCCTTAATGAAACTAAGCAGTTTAAGAGCCAGGATTTATTTTTGTTTGTTGATTTTGCCTTCTTTTATATCACTAGCACTTAACACGGTGCCTAGCACATATTAAGCACTTAATAAATGATGTTCTTGACTTCTTCACCCCCTAATCTACACTTTAAATATGATATAGAAAAGTATTTTTACTTCTATTTAACTTTAAATCCATGAAAACATGCACATTTGTTACTGATTACTCAACTACTGTTTGGAAATTTATTTGTTAAGAAAATATGATAAAGACAAATGAGTATTGGATTTATAGTAAGTGCAGAAGTAACTTTGGGTCTCACTTCAAAATTTATTAGCCCTAACCATGAGCAAGTTATACTTTCTAATCCTCATTTCTTCATTAGTACATGTAAAAGCCATGCAGGAGCAGCTTTCCGGAGGATGGCTGCTATAAGCAGCTTTCAGAGTTCTGATTACATAGTTTAGTGAATGATCTATTTTTTCAGTAACAAAGCAGAGCAAAACATTGACAGAGAATCAAGTGTAACATTTACCATGTTACAGCTCATCACAGAAAATCAAAATACAGCATTCACAATGACTTATCACTAAAATGGCCACATAGTTTTCACCAAAGTAGTCACAATAAAGTACAGTCATTTAGTAATTCAATCATTCAATCATCCTTAAGGGTCACAAAATACAATAGTCAAAAGTTCTCCACTCCAAAGCACACTAAGTTATAAATCAGTCTCTATTCAGTTATCAGTCACTACTCAGTAACCTCTTAAGGGGTAGTGGAAAATACGCAGGTCATTCACCTCTAGATCACAGTAAATCATAATCTTCTCAGTCAGTACACAATATCCAAATAAAGTCTTCTTTCAGCTTGACTTGAGGCTTGCTCTTCGCTTCCATGCTTCCTCTTCCATGATCCCAGCTCCAACTCTCACCTGGGTTCAAAGGCAGGCAGCTCCCAGTTCCTTGTCCAGTTCCTGTTCCATATTGAAACTCACAGTGTTCAGTCCACCTCAAGTTCTTAACAGTTCCTGTTTCTGGGAAGACAAAGCTTAACAGAGCTACAATAATATTCACATACATTCCCGGCACCATCATCAATTCAATATTTGCCTGTGAAATCAACTCAGACCCACCAACAAGGTCTGAGAACTCAACCCAAATCATCAAAATAGAAATCAACACAGACATACAAACAAGGTCTAAGAGGTCAGCACACATCATTAGTAAAGTCCCAGGACCTTCAAAACCCTCTTCTAGGACTTCTGTAAACAACTAACCAGAAAATCCTCTTTCAGGGCTTCCAATAAGGTCCCAGAGCTTCTGTAAAAAGTATCACGAACAAACATCAACACATACAGAACAGACAAAACAGAGTGCCAGGATACTACAAGTATTCTTCTTGGCTCTGCCACCACAAGAGTCTTCTTCTCATTTCTGTCTGTCTCTAGCCCTGAGGCTCTCCTTATAGAGTCATTAGCTGCTGCTGAGGAGTTCACAAGTTCTAGGGTTCACAAGTTGTGGAGTTCACACATTCTGTTTAACAGACTGAAACAAGATGTTAATTCAATAGCTGAATAAAGGTGGAACTACTTCTGTGCTTGCCATTATAGTACATTAGGGATCAATAGTAAACAGTGCATAGAATCTAACTTCAAAGATTAGCTTTTATTACCATTTTATTGTCATCCTTTTTCATTGAATAATAAATCTAGCATTTTAATGACACTTAAAATTTTTATTATCACTGCTGGGATTGTCTTTTTTTTGCTCTCTCTTTGGGCTGTTAACAGAGTGAAGTTTCTGTCTCTACTTAGTCAAGTTTTAACCCAGTAAGAATTTTAATAGCTTAGAACTACACTAATACTTTTTGGGACACCCTGAATTTATTGTATACTATCTGTTGCATACGATGCAACAAAGTTGTTCACTCTTTCTGTTGTTAAATTCATAACTAGAAGAGACTGTGAGTGGGAAAGATGCTTAAATACATATGAGGTTAAAATAAACATGGAGTAAAGAATCAGACTTTCTGTGTGTAGATTAAGTTTTTTTAACAAGCGTTTGTGAACATGTTCCTCTTGAGGTCTTTAAGCAAAAACTGATTGACTACTTATCAGGTATGCCTTGCAGAGGAAATTTTTTTTTTCTTTTTGGAGGGCAGTTGGGATCAAGTGACTTGCCCAAGGTCACATGGCTAATAAGTGTTAAGTGTCTGAGGTGGATTTGAATTCAGGTCCTCTTGAGTCCAGGGCCTGTGCTTTGTTCACTGCTCCCTAGCTGTCCGCCTCCCCTCCCCCCCCACCTGCCCCCTCATTTAGAATCAGAAGATTCTTCAACAAAATTTACTGTGTATCAGATGAATTTTTACTTCTTTTTTTAAAATAAAATGTTATTCTAGTCAACCCAAAGATTATAACATTTTAACTGAGGATGATATTTAAGTTTAAAACTTTACACTAATTTCCTTCTCCAGTGTCTCATTCAGGCATGGGTATGATTCTGTGTTATATCAAAAGCTATGTCAAAATAATACAAACTTTGGTATAAAATACCCAGTTGCAATCTATATCTGGTGATCAGTTGTTGTTGTTTGTCTGTTGTTCTTGAAGAGGATCAGGACATGAGGGAGGTGATGCCATGACATGCAAGTGAATTGGATTTTAAGTGAGGGAGGACTGTCAAAATCACCAGCCTCACTTTCTCCTCCAGAGCCATCTGGGTCCATTGGCAATATATATATCAGCACGACTGGAGATGGCCCTTGATACAGTGGGAGATCTTGGCCTTTTTAAGACTGCAGTCTTTATTAGCAAGTATCAATTTGACTGAGTATATATCTAGTTATGATAAATTGTAAGTTTACCTTCAAAGTACAACTTAATCATATTCTGATATTCTTATTGTTTTTTTTGCAAGTGTGATATGTTTTTTCACCCTGGCACCTCTTGAAAATTGACAAATCATAGATAAGTTGCATTGTATTGGTGGTAGGAGGAAGTAGTAATGTTGACAAAATCACAGATCAGTGAAATAAAATTGGGAAGAAATGGCTCTTGAATAAATTAGTAATGTAATTAAATTTCAGTAGAGCACTTGTAGGCTGTGTTGCAAAAATTATTGATGGTCACATGTACCTTGAACCTTACTTGAGAAAGTTTAGGTACTGAAATACCAAACGGTCATTGCCATAAAATGTTTTCTCTCATATCATAGCCATATAGCTTATAAGAGCAAACTTTTTACTATATCCACTTGACTGTTAAACTAGATATGAAAAGAAAACTGAATTCAAAGTTTGTGTGGGCAAATAAGTTTAATAAACTGGGACATATTTATAATGTTTTGGTGGCTTTTAAATTATTTGTCAGTCAAGCAATCCACAGATATTGATTAACCACTTATTACCTACCAGGTACTGTACTGGGGATACAAAGTGAAGTAAAACATAGGTTCCCTCTTGTCAAGGAGTTCACATTCTAACAGGGGACACAATACACAGTGTAAATAAAAAGTAATCTTAGGGGGAAGATATTAAGGTGGTAGGGAGAACTAAAATCTCAACCTTCTGCAGTAAGATTTGAAGAAAGCCTTGAAGGAAGCCAAAGATAAAGACAAGAAAGAATGCCATTGCAAGAATTAAGGATAGCTAGTGAAAAGGGGAATGTAGAGTCTCGTATAAGGAATAGCAAGGAGACCATTTGGATTAGCAAGGAGGTTAGACAAATCTCAGGTTGCATGGAGAAGAGAAAGGGATAAGAACATTGTGAAGATAAGAAGGTAGGGTATAAAATCCTTTAAATGCCAAACAGCTTTTTATATTTTTTCCCCCAGTAGCAGTAGGGAACTACTCAGATTTATTGAGTGGAAGGAGGGGAGGGTGATGAGGTGAAACCTAAGCTTTAAGAAAACCATTTTGGCAGATAAGTGGATGATGCATTGGAGTAGGAGAAACTTGAGGCAAGGAGACTGACCACATGAATGTTTTGATGATCCAAGAATGATGTGATGGGGGAGTCTGGGTGGGGATGGGGAGACCTGTATTGAGGTGTTTATTATGTTAGTGGATAAAAGGGGCTTTATACAAGAGATGGTGTGAAGTTTGAAAGAAGACTAGGCAACAGAATGTGGAATGTGTATAGAAGAAGAGTCAGAAGTCATGCCAAGATTGTAAACTTTGCTGACTAAAAAGGTGATGGTATCATTGATAGTAATAAGAAAGTTGAGAGGAAGGGGAGATTTAAAGGGAAGGGAAGAAAATAGGCATTTTCATAGTGTCTTTTATATGTCATGCATTATGTCAGGTGCTTTTTACAAATATCTTACTTGATCCTCGGAACAGCCCTGCAAGATAGATGCTGTATTTATTCTAATTTTACAGTTGTGGACACTGAGGCAAACAGAGGTTACATGACTTACCCAAGGTCACACAGCTAAGTGTCTGAGGCAGTATTTGAATTCCGGTTTTCCTGATTCTAGGCCTGTGCTCCATCTGCTGTGCCACCTAACTTCTTCAAAAGATGTGGAAAGATAATAAGTTCAGTTTTGGACATGTTGAGTTTAATATGTTTAGGGTACATCACTTTAGAGGTACCCCACAGACAGTTGGTGATGAAACTGGAGATCAGGAGAGAAGTTAAGGCTGAGAGTTGATGAGATCACAAAGTTAGAAAATAAAGAGCACAGGTTCTTAATCTTTTTTGTCATGGACCTGTTTGGCAGTCTTGTGAAGCCTATGGACCCTTTCTCAGTATAAGGTGTTAAGATGCATAAAATAAAATGAGTAGGATTATGAAGGAAACAAATTATATTTTAAAAGTTACCAAAATATCTTAAAAAAACATTCCTACATCATGGCTTAAGGACCAGGAGTATAAAGGGAGAAAAGGACCTAGGACAAAGCTTTGGGTGGCACCCCCAGTTAGAGATGCTGACCTTTATGAAAAACTAGTAAATGAAAATGAGAGTGGTCAAAAAGCAGGAGGAGAACCAAGAAAACCTAGAGAAAGGATAGATTATCCAGGAGAAGAGGGTGATCATCAGCGTCAGTGGCTTTAGAACATGTGTCTGTATAGGGCATTATATGTATGTGCCAGATCGTAATAATGTTATCTAGTTCTGAACAGTTCCTAGAAAGATATCATGTGGACTAATGATGTCAAGTACGAAATATTCATAGAGAGCTGTCCTTAAAACAAGGAAGACCTGAGTTCAGATGTTACCTCTGACACACACCTGTCAGTGAGACACTAGGTAAATCTAAGTGCTTTAGGCAGCTAACAAAAAGATTGTAAGTTACCAAGGGGAAAAAGGTACCAACTTTTATTTTTAGAAGAATTTTCCTTATCAGGAGAATCCATAAGTCTAATCCATATCTTTATCCTATGATTATTGTAATTACTATGCATGTAACTTTCATTTAGACCTATCAGTAGTTTTAGAGCAACGATATTAAACTTTGAGTTTTAAAGTTTAGGTTTAAAATTTTATCATTATTCCTATTTTTTAACACTATTGCTTTCCATTTAGACTTTTTATAATGCGTTTTCTCCTGTAAATTCTTTTTAAGCCATAGCACAGCTATGTTGTTTACGTCTTTCCCAATCAAAATACTCTCCTTTCAAATAGCAGATTTCTATTGTTTGCTAAGTAGTGTAAATTATTGAGAAAGCAGCTTGAAATGGTAACATTTAACATTTTCTTCCTTAGCAGACTTTATTTTTTTGAAACTTATAACATTAAGTAAAAGGAAACCTAAAGAAGTTATTTAGAGATAATTTCTTTTCTACCTTCCAGTCTTTATTTTGTACTATATGTGATTGGTAAAGGACCCTCATCCACAATAATTTTCTTGATATTAGAAAAATGTTTCATGTTTAAAATCCATCATTACTATTTCCATATTGAAAGAAAACTGCATAGTTATTGTGTTTTCATCAGCATCTAATTGTGCCTTAGAAGTATAAAAAATGGATAAATGGCTATAGAAGGGTAATGGGAGAACCAACTTGAATGTCTAAAACTAAATTGCACAGAATCTTTTATTTTTAAATCAGAAAACATAAAAATCTTACTTTTCAGTGTCTTTGCTGCTTCTTAAATTTTATGACATGAAGGAAAAGGAAATAATACCACAATATAGCCCTTTCTCATAAATTTAAAAAATTCTTGTGTTACAAGAAAATCTAAGAAAACATATTTTAGGTTCCTAAAATATGATACATTTTAGTTTGTTAAGATGACAAGACGTGTGCTGGAACAAAAGTTAACATTGGGTAACCACAATTAAAATAGGCTTTGCATTGTTGCCAGTGTTATGCAGTTATACTACAGTATAGCTAAAATCACAGTATTGCAATTTTGAAATCATCCTCAGAATTCATCTAGAGTCCCCTTTCAGTAGTCTCTGAGGGTTTTCTGTATTGGAAAATCTTCTTCCTGAGATAATCCTTTCTACTTTAGGATGTCTCTAATTTTCAGGAAGTTTTTACTTATATGCAGTAGAAATCTTCAGTTTCCTCTAGTTTTTTTTTTCCTTAGGTCTTCCCTCTGGGGCCAAAGCAATACAAATTTAATGCCTTTTTCACACTTCATCAATTACTTGAAGGTAACTATCATAGCATACTTTTTCTCCCATTTCTATCCCCCTTTCACCTTAATTCTTTTGCCTGTTCAAGCCTAAACATCCATAGTTTTCTCAACTTTTTTTTTGACCACTAGTCTTACTTTATATATGTTTCATTTGTTATTCACACCCAATGTTCAGAAGTTTTTACTGATTTCCAACTGGCTACTAAATAACCTAAGGACCCAGTATCATGTTTGCACACACGTCACATTTGCAGATGACACAGTGATAGAAAGTGTAACTAACCCATATAAGAAAGTCTGGTTCTGAAAAGATCTTGGATAGTTTAGAAGCTTAGACCAAATATATAATAAGATAAAATTTAGTAGGAAAAAAATTGTTTGGGTTTAAAAATTAGCCTTCCAAGTACAAGTCGGGGAAGGGTTGGTTAAATATCACTTCAGGTCAAAGGAATCTTGGGGTTTTAATTGCCTGCAAGTTTAGAATAATTTAGTAGCATTATATAGATACTGATACTGCTAGGTCGAAGACTAGCAGAGCTTATCAATCAGTCATCAAGTATTTATTGACTGACTCTTGTATTCCAGATACAGTCCTGCATACTTTGGATAGAAAGACAAAGAAAGAAACTCTTCTCAAGAGACTGACATTCTCTTAGATTAGACAGCATGCACATACATAAGTCAAGTTGAGTATTTATTAAGTGCTTACATTCAAATACGAAAAAAACAACACATAAAAGTATTGGAGGTTGAGGATAGAGGAGTGTCGGAGTACAGCCTAGGAGGAAATGAATACCCACCTCACCTATGCACTTTCCTTAAAATAGGCAATAATAATTAAGGCAAAACAAAATAATTATAAAATAATTTATAAATTAATAATTGATAAGTGATACTTATAATTCTTCTAAATTAGTTTATTTAGTATTTATAAAATATAATTAAAACTATAAAATGATTTCCTAAAAATTTCCTTTTCTTGGAGTGACAACCAATCAAAATAAATTATGACCAGAATAAATTCATAGAAAATAAATACAAAATAAATAAATTCAGGATAACAGGAAAGGTTTTGTGTAGTACATGACATTTAGTATGCAATTAAAAAAATTATTTTTAGTTTTCAACATTCACTTCCATAAGATTTTGGGTTTCAGATTTTCTCCCTCCTCTCCCCTCCCTAAGACCATATGCAGTCTGATATCGACTATACATATACATTCATATTAAGCATATTTTTACATTAGTCATGTTGTAAAAAAGAATTAGAACCAATGGGAGGAACTACAACAAAGAAGAAACAAACAAACAAAAGAGAGCAAATAGTATGCTTTGATCCACCTTCAGATGCCATAGTTGTTTTTCTGGATATGGATAGCATTTTCCATCATGAGTCTTTTGGAGTTATCTTAGATCCTTGCATTGCTGAGAAGAGCTAAGTCTATCAAAGCTAGCACAGTGTTGCTGTAATATTCACTCAGCATTAGTTCATATAAGTTTTTCTAGGTCTTTCTGAAGTCCACCTGCTCATCATTTCTTATTGAACGATTTTATATATATATATATATATATATATATATAATCTCTCTCTAATGGATAGCATTTTTCATCAGTCCTTTTGAATCACAAATAGTTATTGCATTGATGATAGTGCTTATAGCTTTTGAAGTTTGTTTTCACAGTGTTTCTATTGTATAAATTGTGCCACTGGTTCTGCTCATTTCATTCTCTATCAGTTTATTAAATTCTTCAGAACTGTTCATTTTCATAATATATATTATATATAAATATATATTCATTTTATTATATATAACATATATTACATATGTATATATGTATATATATAACATATATATGTATGTGTGTATATATATGTATATATATATATATGTAGTCTCAGTTCATCAGGTTCTGCCCACTTCACTCTCTATCATGTCATATTTTTTGGAATACTTTATTTCCATATTTCCTACAGCATAGTATTGTTCTGTCACATTTATATAAAGGAGACAGGTAGGTGTGGCATCAGGGTTACCTGTATAAGGGTTGAACTTGTGAGAAAAAAGGCCACCACTGCATCAGGGACTATAAGGAGGTGAGCTTGGGAGATTCTATCAAGGATTTTTAAGTTTTAGAAAAGGAGAGATCATGAAGCTTGTCATAAATGATCTCTTTTCTCAGTAAAGCATAAGATGGAGTGACATTGTTGTTAAGTCATTTTGTCATGTCTGATTCTTCATGATCCAGTGGATCATAGCACATCAGGCCCTTCTATTCTCCACTATCTCTCAAAGCCTGTCCAAGTTTATGTTCATTGTTTCCATGACACTTCCATCTCATCCTTTGCTATCTTCTTTTTCTTTTGCGTTCAATCTTTCCCAGCATCAGGGTCTTTTCCAGTGAATCCCATCTTCTTATGTGGCCAAAGTATTTAAACTTCAGTATTTGACCTTCTGGTGAATAGCTTGAATTAATTTAAGTTTTGACTAATTTTATCTTCTTGATGTCCAAGGGACTATCAAAACTTTTCCAGGACTACAATTTGAAAATCAGCATTTTGGAATTTGGCTACAATATTCCTTGGCATTTTTGATTTGGGATCTCTTTTAGGAAGTGATGGGTGGATTCTTTTGATGACTATTTTACCATCTGGTTCTAGGACCTCATGGCAGTTGATATCTCCAGGCTCTTTTTCTGATCATAACTTTCAAAAAGACTAGTAATTTTTAAGTTGTCTCTCTTGGATATATTTTCCAAGTCAGTTGTTTTACAAATAAGTTATTCTACATTTTCTTCTATTTTTTATTCTTTTGTTTTTATTTGATTGATTCTTGATATCTTATAGAGTCATTAGCTTCTACTTGCCCAATTCTAGTTTTTAAGAAATTGTTTTCTTCAATTAAATTTTGTGCCTCCTTTTCCATTTGGCCCATTTTGCCCTTCGATCCCTCAGTGTAGAAGCTGCCAGGTCCTGTGCTATTCTGATTGTGTTTCCACAATATGAATTTTTTTCTTCCTGGCTGCTTGTAGTATTTTCTCCTTGATCTGGGGATTCTGGAACCTGGCTATAATATTTCTGGGAGTTTTCTTTTTGGGATCTTTTACAGGAGGTGATCTGTGGATCCTTTCAACCTCTAATTTTGCCCTCTGGGTCTAAAACATCAGGGCAATTTTCCTTGAGAATTTCTTGAAGGGTGATTTCTAGGTTCTTTTTTTGATCATGGCTTTCAGGTAGACCAATAATTTTAAAATTATCTCTCCTGGATCTATTTTCCAGGTCAGTGGTTTTTCCCATGAGATATTTCACATTGCCTTCTATTCTTTCATTTTTTTGGATCTGTTTAACAGCATCTTGATTTCTCATAAAGTCATTGGCTTCCATTTGCTCCAATCTAACTCTGAAGGAATGAATTTCCTTAGTGAGCTTTTGAGATTCTTTTTCCATCTGGCAAATTCGACTTTTTAAGGCATTCTTCTCCTCATTGCCCTTTGAGCCTCTTTTGCCATTTGAGTTAGTCTATTTTTTAGGGTGTTATTTTCCTCAGTCAGGCTGTTGACTCTCATTTCATACGTTTCCTGCATCCTTCTTATTTCTCTTCCCAATTTTTCTTGCATTTCTCTTATCTGCTTCTTAAGGTTCTCTATGCTGTAACCTGCTCATATTTTCCTTTGGGGCTTTTGGAGCAGGATTTCTGACCTCCCAGTCCTCCTCCTGTTCCATACTTCCATCCTCTTTGCCCCCAAAATAGGAGTCTAATGTTGCATTATTCTGTTTATTCTGTTTCCTTTGCCTAGGCATGTTGCCACTTAATTACTTGACTTTTGGGCTTTTTTCCACAGTAGGACTCTGCCACCAAACAGGGGAGCTACTGTCCCGATCCTTGGAGTCTTCACAACTTCCGGTTTTGTCAAGTTGGATACCTACCCCAGACCTCCCCCCAGATCACAATCCAGATCCAAGCAGGGTAAAGCAAGAGCGACTAACTTCCAAGACTGATCGCTGGATCTCCCTACAGTTCGCAGGCCAGGAGCTGATGCTGCCACTGAAGTTGCAAAATGGCAGCTGTGCTGTGTCTCCTCAGCGGCTTCTAGCCCCCAGGGGAGGAAGCCAACATGTTCCCCAAATACTGGTCCCAAAGTCCATAGGGTAGTAACCTCTCACTTTGTCCTAGGCATGTCTGTGTTGACAATTCTGGAATTTCCACAGCTGCTGGTGTTCTGGGGTCCTTCCAGCCGGTTGCTGGCCTGGCTGCCCTGGGGCTAAAACCGCTCCTCAGGCTGACCTGGGCTTGGCTTTCTGCACACTGGGCTGTCGGCTCCCAGAGTGCTTCTCTGGTCCTCCCTGCAGGACTTCTGGGCTGTCCTCAGCAGGAGGTTAGCTTCTCTATGTTGTTCTGTGTGTGCTGGGGCTCCAGAATTTGTTCAGAGTCCCCTTTCACATGGTTTGGAAGTGGTCTGGTGGAAGAGCACCTTGGAAATGCTGTTTTTACTCCACCATCTTGGCTCCGCCGTCTATTCCATTTTTTTTCTAAGGGATTCTTGCCCAGCAGTAGTATATGTAATTTTACCTGCTTAAAAATAATTATGCATCAAAGCTAGATGATCACCTATTAGATAAAAAACATAATTGCAGAGAGTCCTTGGAATGGATCAATGGATGGATTAGATGGAACGGATGATTTCTTCTGGGTCTCCTGTTTAGTTTCTGCTGTTCAGTTTTGTGAAGGTTATCTTTTAACTCTGTCACCAGCTGGATATCACCTGCAAACAGTTTAGTGTATCTCACCATCTACAGGAATTTTCTTTGGAATTTGAAGTCTCTGCTAGATCTTCTCTATCTCACTAGACAGTATTGAAGCATATACCTTCCTATTTTATTATGATGAGAATATCTTTGAATAAGTCATGTCTATTATCAACTCATCTTGAATGATTTGGAACAGGATAGGTTTTTTTTAGAGGAGAACCTTAAAGACAGTAATTTGCTGTATTGAATTAGAAACTTTATTTATAATCAAAAACAGCAAAGAGAAAAGGGTCTTTTTTTCCTATATCTTTTTGTTGTTTACATGATGGTAAAGATGGTAGTCCATTGTAAAATTATCAGTCAAAAAGTTTGCATATTCCCTGATAGTACTCTAATTTATTGCCTTGTATATATATATATATATATATATATATATATATACATATATATATATATGTAAATGCCTCTCAAAACTGTTGTATAGGTGAACTGTACAGGTTGTTAGTTTTTTCTTTTTCCTCAAATAGCTCTCTCACTCACTCTGTATTATAATTAAAAAGCCTTTAATAATAGACAGTTATAAACTTAATATTGTAAAATAATATAATATTTCTAAAACTCATATAGATACTATGTTATTTTTTAGTACCTCCATTTCCCCATCAATCCTTCCTCTCTACCTCATCCCAGAAATCAATGCCTTAGAACAAAGACTAAAAAAAAAAAAAGAGAGAGAGAATATAAAATGAGGAAATTCAACACATCATTAAACTCTCAAATTATCTATGGTGTTCCATACTCATATTCCCCTGATCCTGCAAAGAAGGGAGGGTACACTTTCATGTAGCTTAATTTTTCTAGAGTAAGGTTTCTTATTATAATTTCTTAGCATTCAGTTTTGAATTTTTGTGTAGTTTCTGTTTACCTGATTGAACATCATTGTCTATATTGTTTTTCTATTTCTGCTTACTTTGTTTTGCATCAATTCACATAGCCTTTCAATGTGTTCCTGTATTCACCATGTTCTACTAGTGCCATTTTATCTTCTGTTAGCATTTGAAACTATAACATGATCATTCAGGCTCTGTTGTCCTTGATAGTGAAAATATTTTGTTATTAAAAAATATTTGCAGATCTCTTTCATCTTTCTTCTGTTTGTTTCCCTCCTTCCTCTGCTACCCTTAGTCATCCTCAGGAAGGCATTGCTTAGTTTCTCGTAGGTCTCTCACGAGGCTTAGTTTAAACTAAATTTACCCTCTACTGCTTCTCCATCCCCTATTAGATGATATTGTACACAAATGTCCAACATCCTTTTCCTTAAGTTTTTATAACAGGCTTTGTTAGGGTTTTTTCTATATCACTTATGCCTTTGGCTGCCATCTTTCTACTTGACAAAGTAGTCGTATTTTCTAACTAAGGAACCTTTTTAGACTCTTGGTTTCCTTTTTATGGCAATTATTTCACATAGTGTAGATTATTGTATATTATTTATCTTGATATCATTTCTGCTGTTTATAGTTATTTTTCATTATCAGTAACTCATTTAATTTAGGCTTGAGGCATTTCAGTTAAATTTTCTCATCTTTTCATCTTATTCTCCTCTTTTTGCTAACAGATCTGTTCTCTCCTGATTCTAGAGTAGCTCCCACATCAGCAATGATTATTTTTGTATTTGTTAAACTATAATTAATTTTATTTTTGTGATATATTTCTTATGTCCAATGCTTATCAACTCTATTCACAAATAAAGCATTCATGGTATATGCAGATTATGTCGTCTACAAGCATTTGACTTCTCCTCCTTCTTAACTTATACTTTGATATACTTAATGTTCCAAAGCTTGTTCTGACTTCCTCTTTAAACACATCAAATATCAAGTTCATGTTGATTTAATTTGGAGGTTGTTATGAAGTTCTTTATTGAATATCTCTTCATCCTTTGCAACCAGTGTTGGTGCATTAGCTGCAGTTTTTTTTTTATAAGGTCTTTTACAAAATATTTATTATGAAGACCACATAATTTACCATGTTATTCAAGGTTTGAAAAAGTAGGAAAATGGTATATTCTGTAAAATATTAGATGAGTTAGTATTATTTCTTCACAGATTTCTAGAATGTATAATTATAGACTTAGATACAGAAGGTACCTTTAGAGTCTTACCTAGTCATTCAAATAATAGATCTAGAGCTTTCAGGACATTCAGATGCTGTCTAGTAAATCTCTTTCCTTTTGCAGTGTTAAGTCCATTTTCTGACTCTGAATCCTTATATTTTTTTCCTTTTTACTACATTGTCATTTCTATAACTAATCAAGCATTTATTTATTATGTATGTCCTATATGCCAGGCACAGAGAATACATATAAGAATGAAACAATCTTTACTAATTTGGCTTATTTTCTAACAAGGGAAAATAAGTACATAAGTACATATAAGTACTGATTATTAAGTGAATGATATGTATGTTTATAAACAATATAATGTCTTCAATAAGAATAAGTTGTGGAAAATGAAGCTTATTTTTCTGGATTTGTAGATCAGGAAGGCAAAACAGAAATAAATTTTGAAGTTATCTTATAACTGTTATGAAGGATAAGTAAGGAAAGTCATTTGCCTTCTTGCCTGTGTTAAGAAAACCCTATGATTTAAAAATTTTACAAAGACTCTGACTAATGTGACAAACCTGGTATCAGGAATAAACGTGTCTCTCTTCAGGGGGAAAAGTTTACTTGTAAATAACGACTATTTTCATAGACCATATTGATTATATGTTTGTGTGTATATACACAGATACCTATTTTTGTTGTGGACCTGTGATCTCGTTGTAGGAAACTGCTAGTGAGGAGATTGAAAGTACAGATTCCCAACGGCAGTGAAATTTTTACTCAGAGAATTGACTAGATCATTAAGAGAGATTAAGTAATTCTTGTTGGGTCACACAGTCAAAACATAATGTGGGGAAAGTCTTCCCAGCTTGTATCCATGATTCCACAGTTTCTTTATAGTTACTGATGTAAAAAAATTAAAATCGAGCAAAATACAAGTTATATTTATTAATTTTTGTGGGGCAATTACAAAGATTAATAGAATAATGGAAGAAATATTTTTAAGAAGGCATAAAACCTTATTAATCACTATTCTAGAATTTTCTGATAATGCCTGCAAAAAGATTTTTTCTGCCATGTATTCTTAGTTTGAAACATGTATTTTTATCTGTCCATTTATCAGTGACTGAGCTTTGTGCCTAGTGGGTGCTAAATAAATGTTTAAATGAATGCCTTGTGATTAAATTATATCTATGCTGAAGATTTCTCTTGGTTTTCAGAGAATATGATTTAGCAAAATGAATTCTTTAGAATTCCCTTTTTAGTGTATTATCCTTTGTAAAACCTGTATTATTAGTATTGCAACACTATTATAACTTATGAAGTCTATTTTAATGTTTCATAAGAAAATTAAAAAAAATATTTCTCTATTTTCTTTATTTCTTTCATCCCTGATAGTTTATCTTACTACAGTTTTCCTATCATAGAATGTGCTGCTTTTAAAATTTGCTCAACTTTTATTTTATTTAATGACCATGTCCTTGGCACATTATATATTCATCCAGCATAAAATCACTTATTTGAAATTTTTTTTTAACAGGAAGATAGTGATCCACCCATTCATGAAAGTCTCAGCATAGAAAATACATTATGGGCAAGCACGGTTGTTGCTTCAGGTGAGAAATATTTTGTGCATTTACATTTGAATTCACATACAAAGATGGTGTGACAAAGGTGAAAGTGTGTATCGGTGTGGGAGGGACTTTGATTAGTATGTCTCCTGCCATTCTGCAAGACTTCATTCCATACTACATATTACTTTGCTGCTGTTTGCCTACTTCTTGAAAATGTAATGTAGCTGAATCTGTTGTCTTGTCAGTTCTTACTTGTTTTTGATGGCAGCAAGTATGATATCAGTCACTTAGACTCCAGGACTTCTTAAACTTTTCTGACCCCTTCATTGCTTCTTAAACTGTGGGTCACAACCACATAGTTTAAGAAGCATTAGAGAGCACTCCGTAAATGTTAGTTGATGATTATAATTGCCTATTAGTAATTTTATCAACTTCAGTTGCTTCTCAGCAGTCTAGGGTGATAATATTGCATTATTTTGTGTTTACCATTTAACATTAATTTTCTTAAAACACACTTTTTTTGTGTCATAAACCTTCTTGTGAATTTAGAATGCTTTCCTAATGCTTATTGCATCAAATTCAAAACTCTCATATTAGTATTCCAACTCCACACCTAGTCATCTTGATATTTTTATACTCCCCCAAACTTCAATTCTTCTTAGAACAATTTCTTTTCTGTCTCCTACATATAGTATTTTTCTATGTATGTTTGTTCATGCTGATCTAAGACTTTTCTCCTTTTCCTTCTCTACCATCTTCTACATGAATTTTTGTTTAATTAACATCACCCCATAATAATTTTTAGACTCACAGGATCACATGTCTTAAGCTGAGAGAGGCCTCACAGGTTATCTGGTCCAACCTCCTCATTTTGTAGATGGGGAAACTGAGGTTCATAGTGTTTGAGTGACTTCCCTAAGGTCTCACAGATAATAAGTTAAGAGAGCTGAGGTTTGAACTCATTCCTATAACAAGTTCAGTGCTCTTTATCAAACTATATCAAACTGATTTCTCTTGTCTTAATTTCTAATAGAAAGCATAAATTTGGAGATTTCAGTGAAACCTCTCATTAGTGAACTCATTTCACTTATAGATTTTGATGGTGATTAGGAAATCTCCTAAACCAGAGTTCTCAAACATGAAGCCCTGTGTTTGATAGAAAAAAATTAAAATGAAATTGCGTAGTATTTTACAAAATAAATAAAAATACAGTAGAACACAATGTAAATATGTGGTTTTCTAAGTCAGTATGTGACTCACATGGTTTAGTGATCCCCGTTTCTATTTGCGTTTAACTCTACTACCTAAATAATTTATTTTAAATATTATAAATTTTATTTCTCCCTAATAATGACATAAACAAAAATTGTATGCAAGCTTATTTGTCAGCAAATATATATTTATGAATATATGTGCATCCTTCCTATGAGAGCAAGTTATTGGATGTTTCCCCCAGTACTTAAAACCTGGAATTTTACATGAAGATCATGCTACGTAAAGCTGGATTCAGGTTTGTTTTGTCTAATTTTATGACCTTATCAGGTAGCCCAATGTTGAATTCTGAGTAAAACAAAAAGTGAGAATTGAGGATGTATTTTACAGAGTTTTTCAGTTGTAAAGATCACTTTTCTTCTTGCACTGGTAGGTTTTTTTTTTTTTGTGGGGGGAATCTCTGTCAGTGTCTTTGTGTGTGTTTCTGTATCTGTGTACAACAAAGGAATATTTTATAAGCAAACATTTCCTAACCTGTCTCCCTTTATATAACACTTTTTGTTAGTGAGAGCATATCCACAGAAATTATTATTTGATGTATACAATAACTATGTGTAATGGATCGAATTGGTATTCTTATCCCCATTTTAGAAGTAAAATCAGAGATGTTCAAGTTTCTTACCTAAGGCAATACAGCTATTCAATAGGAGTGATAAGACTAAAATTCTAGTACCATGAGATAAAATTTGAACTATCCTCAAGTCAAATTACATAGACTACAATAGGTAAATAGATGATATAGTGGATAGTGTTCTGGACTTGTAGTTCAGAAGACCTGCTTCAGATGTTTACTTAGCTGTATGATTCTTGGAAAATTAGCCTCTTTTACCCTTAGTTTTACCCTCTTTTTACCCTTAGTTTCCTTATGTGCAAAATGAAGGTGATAATAGCCCCTACTTACAGGGTTATTAGGAGAATCAAATGAGATAAAATATGTAAATCACTTTGTAAATCTTAAACTGCTAGTTATTATTGTTATTATTTTTATTATTATTGCTATTATTATTATAGACTAGTTCCCCTATCCTAAATTTCTGGAAAAGCTGAGTTTCTCTATACTTCAGTATGAAGGCAAGATGGGATACAAATTGCAAAGCTACAGTCACCTGGAATTATAATATAGATGTCTGCCATGAACAGCTGTTTTATATTGGACCAAATGTTTGCAGATGAAAATGTGCACATAGAGAAACAAAGATTAAAAAAAAAAACATTTTTCTTGCCTAACCAATATGGAGATTATTTTCTTTCAAGTTCATCCAGTTGGTATCCCAGTTGATAGCAGAGGATTGCCTCATTTAAGGCAATTTCTGTACTCCTACTTAGTATTCTGGCATAATGGTAAAGTTGAACCTCCTGGGAGCTTTTCAGTTCTATTAATGCTAAATTATCTCATAAGGGTTTGGCATACTCTGTGATGTACTCATAGATATTCTCCTCTATTTGCATTCATGGAAAGAGATCATTGAGCATTTTCATTGAGTCCTTAGTGAAGTAATTAGCTGAACAGGGATGAGGAGTAAGTGAGACAGCAGTCATACCCATGAGTTTCTCTTTCTGGCTCTTAAGCCTGTCTTTCTTAAGCCTGGTGAGTAGACTTTGGAGTGTTGAGTAGTTCTATTTCACTGGAACAGATTAAAAATCATTTCTTTGAAAGAAAGCTGGAAAGATACATTGTAATTAATTTTTAAAGAGCTTTGAATGCCAGGCTAAGGAGTTTGACTTTAATCTTTAGATGATAGGAACTCAGTGAAGGTTTGTTTTTGTGTTCCTTGATCAGAGTAGTGCCTTAGAAATATTATTCAGACAGTTGGATGAAGAATGGCCACAGTACTGATGGGAAAGGAACTAATATCTTTGATATGATATGGTATCTTAAATAATGTTCCTCCATGTAACGTATTTTAAAAGTGATGCTGAATGTTTCACAGTTCTACAGGGATATAGGTAACAAATTCTATTTTCTGCAAAACTGGAAAACTGATACCTCTTTATTAGCTTACGTGCCCCATATTGGCACATAAATTACATTATTAGTGATGTATTTTGTCAGCTTCCTTATATACAGGCCTGTTATCTTAACTTTCTTACCAGAAGGCATCACAGATCCAATGCCAAAAGGTGAGAAAACCAGTGATCCTTCTAAATATTTGCCAATTATATGGTTATGCATTTTATACAATTGGCATTCACAGCTTCTATCTAAAAAACCCTAAAACCTCTAAACATTAAAAAAAATTGTCAGCTGTGCAGCAAAAAGAGTATTCCAGAAGATCTCCGAGCTATAAAGTGCAACTAATTATTGATTTAGTAATAATTGAGTAAGCGACTCAAAAGTTTTATAACATTTACCTTACTTATATTGATTATGGCCAAATTTTTGACTCAGTTCTGCATTTATGGCATGGTTACAGCCTAAAAATATGCACAGTGGACTTAAGTATATTGAGAACATATCCATTGTCTACATAGAAAGGTGTATTCTCTAGAAAACAAAACTGCTACCAATATTATCAAGACCATATAATAATACATTTCATTTTTGCAGGAAATAATTTAGTCCTATTATGGTTTTGCTAACCCTTTAATTCATTATCATCTTTTTTTGTTGTTGTTGCTTTTTTTGGAGGGCATTTGGGGTTAAGTTACTTGCCCAAAGTCACATGGCTAGTAAGTGTCTGAGACTGGATTTGAACTCACGTCCTCCTGACTCCAGGGCTGGTGCACTATTCACTGTGCCACCTAACCACTCTATCATCTTTCTTAAATGTCAGTAAATATGCCTTTTAAGTTAAAGGAATCGCTTGGTATACATAGATGACATCCAACAACATGATGACTGTACCAAAAAACACCTTGAACACATTTCATATCCTGGGATTTTTCTCCAAGGAAATTATTATATCATTTGGTCTCAATAAATGTATGCACCAAGGAAAGACAGAAACTGAAACTTGAATCAGTGATCAAATTTTGTTGTGAAGAAAGGCACTACCTATACATATATTTGTCTCCTTCAGACAAGATATGTCTAATATAAAGCTATAAAGGGGAAAGGTCTGACTAAATACTTTAATGAATTTACTGGTATCCTTAAATCTAAATAGAAGGTACTCATTTAAAGCAATTAATACCTAGCCAGCATCAGTCTTAATATACACTTTTGACAATGTAAAATGGTTTATAGTAGATTTACAAAGTTTCCTAGTAATTACTCATACAACAGTAACAAAACAGAGGACTCATCAATACAAGACAACTGTAGAAAGATTGACACTTCCTCTCTAAAAAATAGGGGAAAGAGCAGAGGAAGACAACAAGTATTTATTAAACACCTACTTACAATGTACTAGACAGTTTCCCAAGTGTTTTACAGATATTACCTCATTTGATCCTCACAACCACCCTGTGAAGAAAGTTGCTGTTATGATCATCTTTTTTACAGTTGAGGGAACTGAGGAAGTTGGAGTTCAAGTTATTTGCCCAATGTATACACATTTATTAAGTGTCCAAGACTGAATTTAACTCCATGTCCCCACCCCGTACTCTCTCAACTGTACCACCTAACTGGCCCAAAAAGGACAAGAATTGGTAGACATCCTTGGAGCATGTGATAAGTCAAAAATATACAGAAATGCTTTAAGAACAAAAGGCTATCACTTCATTGTACAGTATTACATGATAACAGGCATATCGTATTGTATTGTCACATGTAATCAAAAGTGTTTTTTATCCATTTAGAACATATAGAAATGATTAAAATCTAATAGCAGAATTAAAATATTCTTCATGGGTAGCCTTTCCATAAACTCAAGTAACTTAACAAACACTTAACATATGGCTGAGTTCTAGCAATATCTTTATAAAAATTGAGATTTATGATATAATTTAAGTGCCAGGTGATCACAATCAGAAACATAGGATTAACCTTAAAGAGACTGAATTTCATGATCCACAAAGACTTTTTCAAGAATTGTACCTCATGGTATTCTACAAATATTCTACACAAAATTTGTTATATACCTAGCAAGTTATAACTTGGTGCTTAGAATAATATGGTTATTAGAATTAAATATTAGAATTTTGCTAACTATCATGGACTAACAGATAACAAATTCCCAGATTATAAAAATAGAAATGAAATTATCCTTTAAAACTCGGCAAGTTAACCACTCTGATACTGGGGCATAATCACTAACATGAATGTTGCCCACAGTCACATGAATATAATACTTTTGACCAAGAAAAACTTATAAACAATATTTTTTAAAATAAATGTTGCCTTGCCAATAGTTGTAATCTCTAAACCACATGGAACAAAACGATTTCAAAATATAAAGACCTAACAAGAGAAATCAAAACTATGTGGGTACCAATTATCATGTCTACTACTAGATGTTTACCAATGACACTTTCACTGTGCCTATAAAAGAATAGTTTGCATCTCAATTCTTTTACTTATCTACAAAAGTCAGTGATTTTGTTTACCTGTTCAGTAGTATATAGTTGATTCAACATGAAAGAAGTGTGACGGGATAGTGACTTTTTCCCAGTATTGTTTCCAACTCAGTTCTTTTGAACAATACGGAAATAATTAAATGACGACAATGATGATGGTGATGATGATGATGATGATGATGATGATAAAAACTACACCTTCAAAGCACATCCTGTCATCCATGTCTCTATGGTAAGGCAGAGCAAAAGCAAAGAAACACCAGTTGATGTACTCTGAGAAATTTGAGTTCATTGTGACTACTGTGGTAGAACTGAAATTTTGCCAAGAACCCTCAAACACTGACAAATTGGGTTCTGGCAGTGTGATCAAAGGATCAAAGAAATATATGAGACAACATAGGATTCTAGGGTGGCTGTACTCAAAGCCATAGTAATGCTCAGCTTAACATGGAATATAAAAGATTTAAGTAGTGCTCTTTTGTATTTTTGTACCACAAGAACAAAAGATTCAATGCAGTAAATCAGAAACATATCCCTCCTGCTGGTAATGCTTCATTAAAGATTGTGATGACCACTGAAAGCAGACAAAATAGAAGTGACCATGAAATAGACTGACAATAAGAAGGCTTTTGTTGTTTGCAGATATCATATTGAAACAATCCAAAATATTTTGCCAGTTGTGTGCAGATTTCATATTGGTTTTGCACCACTGGTGGAACACATGATAGACACATTAAAAGCTTATAGAAATAGGCACATACCATTAGATTTAAGGTATGTAACCAAAAGTCCAAATGGAGCCAGCAAAATGACTGAGATTGGAGAGTGGAATTATAAATGGGTGAGATCCACAGGAACAGTATAATAAAAAATAAAGCTGAGTGGCACAGTGAATAGAGCACCAGCCCTGGAGTCAGGAGGGCTTGAGTTCAAATCTGGACTCAGACATGTAATACTTACTAGCTGTGTGACCTTGGCCAAGTCACTTAACCCCAACTACCCTGCCTTCCCTCCTCCAAAAATTAAAAAAAAAAGCATTAAACAAATGGCCCATTATAAATTTGTCAATAGAAATACAGAGACTTATGATGGCAATTTATTATCACATTGCCACCAAAAATTATAGAAGCATTATTATTAAGGAGCTTGGACTTATTAGTTAATGTAGATTAGCCAAGAGAACTGTAGAATTGTGTACTGTATAACTGCAAGCCTATAAAAAATTATCCTTACCCAAATACCTACTAAGACTTGATAATGGTGGTTAAAATTATGTATCAGACCTCATGTCTGTCACATTAAAGGACAAAAAAGGAAAATAACCAATTTTGGAGGGAGGGTGAGAAAAGAGCCACATTAATACAATGTCTGTAGCTGTCCGTTAATCCAGCTGTTCTGGAGAGTAATTTGGAGTTTATTCTCCTTCGCCATCCTCTTTATTCAGAAATTTCTATTGACCCGACATTACCTGCAATGTAACTACAGACTTGTGTTTGGCATTTTAAACCTTTTTCGACCTGACCCCAACCTATCTTTCTTGCTTCATTTGTGGTCTAACCAGACGTATTGTTACTTATATATAGGGCTCAAGCTTTTGTACTAGTCTCCCATATCTGGAATGCACTAGCTCCTCATCTGTACCTATTAGAGGCCCAGGTTCAGTACTACCTTCTGCTTAAAGCCTTTACTAATTCTCCTAGTTACTAGCTCTGCCTTTCAAAATTACTTTTTATTTTTATTTGTTATACATATATTTACATATGTACATGCTTACTACCTGGATAGCCTATGGTTTCCTTTAGGGCAAAGACTGTTTCATTTTTGTTTCAGATTTGTATTTGTATTCCATGAACTTACTTCCATGACTGGTCCCATATACTAGCTACTTTGTTATTATGTCTTGTTTATAATCTCTCTGCCTACCTGTAGGAATAAATGAAGGGGGAAAAAAACTCATTCTGTCTCCTGAAACCATTATATCTGTCTGGAGGTGGGTAGCATACTTTAGATTCAGGGTCTAGAATTGTAGTTTGTACTTTTATTGACCAGAATCGTGAATTCAAAGTTGTCATTTTTAAAAAATAATGTTGTTATGGCACAATCTATTCGAATGATTCTGTTCACTTTATTTTGCATTCATTCTTAAAAGTCTTCCCAGGCTTCTCTGAAACTGCCCAGTTTATCATTTCATTTTAGCACAATAATATTTGATTATAGTCATTTGCCATAACTTGTTTTGCCATTCTCCAGTAGACAGAAGCTTTTTTAGTTTTCATGTATTTGCTACCTCAAAGAAAATTGCAAAAAAATATTTTTCCACCTGAGTCCTTTTCTTTTTCCTTTTTCTCTTTGGGTCATAGTTGGGTCAAAGGGCATGAACAAGCTTAGTTTTAATTTAGTTGTTACTGGTTTTTTGTTCTGTTTTGGTTTTTTGGCTGGGATTGGGGGGAGGAGTTGAAAGGGATGGGAGGCAAGGTATAGTTATAAATCGTTTGCCAGATCAGCTGGAACAATTCAAAGATTCATCAACCAATGCATTAGTGTATATAATCACTTCAGTATTTGCCATTTTCCTTTTTTTTTTTCAACCTGTGAAACTGATGGCTGTGAATGGAAACTTTAAGAGATACTTTGTTGTACATTTTTCTAATCTTTATTTCATATCGCCATCAATAGATTAGATTTCTTCCTTAGAAAACTGTTTGTTCCTTTCAGCATATATGTTGCAGAACGGATTTTGTTCTTAAGTTTTTAATCAGTCTTTATATATGTGGTTGATAGGACTTTCTGATATTAGAGAAACTTACTGGTAATATATTTTACCAGATACCAGTTTTTTTTTCTTATTTTAACTGCCATGGTTTTATTTTTGCAAAATATCTTTAAATTTTACATAATAAAAATTGCCTTTTTTTCTTGATGTTCTTTATCCCTCATTTGGTTATCAAAATTTTCACTATATGTAGTCCTGAAGATTATGTCTTCCTTGCTTAATTAGTTGGGTTTTTTTGATATCTTGTATTTTTTACTTTTAAGTGATGTATTTATTTGGAGTGCATCTTGCAATACGGTATATGTTATGTTGGCCTATTGATAATTTCTGTCAGACTGTTTTTTTTAATTTTCCTTGCAGTTTGTGACAGATAGTGAATTCTTACCTTAGTAGCTCCAGTCTTTATTTTTAATCTAACACTATGCTATTATGTCTGTTTTCTTTTATATGTTATATAGTGAATGTTTCAGTAATTTACCTCTCTATTTTTAAATTAGAACCAAATAGGTTCAATCATCATTGCTATGTACTATAGCTTGAGATTTATACTGGCTATGCCCCCATATATTATTTCCCTTTATGTTCTTGGACTTTTTTCTTACAGATGACTTTCACCTTTATTTTACCTAACTTCATAAATGAATCAATGCCATGATTGGCATGGTATTGAATAAGTCAGTTAATTTAGGTAGTATTGTTATTTTTATTATATTGGCCAAGCCTACCCAAGAACAGTGAATATTTCTCCAATTATTTGTCTATATTTTGATGAAGAATGTTTTACAGATGTATTCGTATAATCCCCTCATGTGTCTTTATATATTCTCATTTATTTTATACATTCTATAGTTATTTTTAAAGAAACTTTTATCTCTTCTAGATGAGTTTTTTTGTAATATATGTAAATGCTGTAATGCAGATTTATTGTATATCTTACAACTTTCCTGAATTGTTTCAATTTATTTTAAGTTGACTCCTTGATATTCTCTAAGTAGACCATAATAACATTTGAAAAAGGCCTCTTTGTATGTGTTTATTGCCTTTGTTTCTTTTTCTTTTCTTATTGCTATAGCACCATGTGAAATAATAGTAGGGATCATGAAGGGCATACTTAATTTTTCCCTTATCTTGTTGGAAAGACCTTCAACCTTTCTCAATACATACATACATACATACATACATGCATGCATGCATACATACATGCATGCATACATTCATAAACTATAGTTTGCTTTAATTTTTAGGTAAATACTTTTCTTCTTCTTTGCATCTCCTTGAATTAGGTTTCAACACCATGTTTTTGAAATATAGGAGGACTTGGAAGGGTTTTTTTTCCTATTCTTGCAGACAATTAGAATTAGTTCTTTGAATATTTGATAGCATTCACTTGAAGATCTACTTAATTCTGAAAATTTTTTCTTGGGGATTTTTTTTGACTTGATCGATTTCTTTTCCTGATATTGATTTATGTAAACAATCTATTTTGTTTTTAAAATAGGTAACTTATATTTTTGTAAGTATTCTATGTCATTCATCTATATTATTAGATGTATTGGTACAATTAGGCAGAATTGTCTCATGATAGTTATCCTTATTTTCTTTTTAGTTATTTTGCATTTTTACTTTTTTGATATGAACCATTTATTTTCTTTCTATAAATAAGCTAGTTAACCTTATCTATTTCATATATTTTTAATACTAGCTTCAAGGTTTATTTATCACTTATGTGTGTGTTTGGCTGAGGGAGGTGGTTGTTGTTTTGGGTTTTTTGCTTCTAATTTTGTTAATCTCTTAGATTTTTTCAGAATTTGTTTTGTATGGAGTTTTAATTTGTTGTTCTTCTAAGTTTTCTTTAGTTGTATACCTGATTGATTAATTTATTCTTTCTATATTTTGCTGATAAGAGATTTTCAAGATATAAATGTTATTTTTAGATTTTATTTTATTGCATTCAATAAGTAGTATTGGCATATAATTTCATTGTTGTTGTGTTCTTTGACAGAATTTTCTCTTGTTTAGCGATTTATTCCTTCATTCACCTATTCTTCAAGATTTAGTTATTTAGTTTCTAATAAATTTTTTCCTCCAAAACCCCTTTATTGAATGTATTTTTTATTCCATTACTCTCAGGAAAGGATTTTTAAAAACTCTTTCTCTTTTGCTGAATTTGTTTGTGAGGTTTTTATGCCTGAGTACTTCATCAGTTTTCTTAAAAGTCTCCTGTGCAACTGAGAAATATATAAGCTACATTTGTTTCCCATTCAGTTATGACCAGGGTTGAATCATCTCCATGTTTTCATAAAGTTCTTTTCTAGTACTTAAGTTTTTTTGCTTTTTGGCATTTTGTGAGGTTTGTCTTAGTCTGAAAGAGGTACATTACTGTCTTCCATTATTATTGTTTTGTTGTTCATTTCTCCATATAATACTGCTGTTTTCCTTTAATAATATAAGTAATAATAGTCTATATTTGACATATAATTTAAATATATTTGTACTATGTATAATAATATAAATATGATATGACAAATAATGATATAGTAATATATAACATGTAAATAATATATAACAAATACATGATCATATAAGATATAATTAAATTATAACTATAATAAATTAAACTAAACTAATTAAATGTATTTAATAAATATTTTAAATAACTTTGTTGCTTGGTACATATATATTAAGTATTGATTTTTGTTTGTTTTCTAAGTTGTCTTTTTTAATGTGTGGTTTTCCTACTCATTTCCTCGTGTTTATTTTTCCTGTATCCTTATCTGAAGTTATTAATAATTTTTTTATTATTCTGTGCCAATCCCCAATTTTAATTAGGTATGAATTTCTGTCTCAGATATATGCTCTTTATTTCATTCCTTCTCCCCACTCTCCTTCCACATACATACACACCTTATTATTATTACTCAGATTCCCAACTAACACAGATTTTATAATATATGATTCTTAATATATTTCCCCCATGCATTTGTCTAACCTGCCTTTTACAATACTGATACTTAATTGTATTTTCAGTGATAGCATGTCCCAAAAAGTATATTAGAAAAACCTTAAAAATCTAAAGACAGTGAAATTTGGATTTGCATAACTTTATTAAAATGAATCTTATGAGATGTTGACCTAAGAAGAGCTTTACATTCCTTCAGTGACTTATATCAAATGATTCCCAAGTTGGGCTCCTAGTTTTAGCATGATGGCCAGTGACTTAGTCTATTTGGGTTTTATTTTCTTCATCTATACAATGAATGCCCTGAACTAAATTCCAACAGAGTTTCCTTGGGTTCTTATTCTGTGATGCTGTGATATGAATCTTGGGAAATCTATGTGACTAACTGCATAGAAAAGTATAAGTGGAAAATGTAGACTTTTTTTTTTTTTTTTGCTTTTTGGAGGGCAATTGGGGTTAAGTAACTTGCCCAAGGTCACACGGCTAGGTTTTTGTTTGTGTGGGTTAAGTGTCTGAGGTGGGATCTGAACTCAGGTCCTTCTGACTCCAGGGCGGGTGCTCTACTCACAGCGCCACCTAGCCGCCCCAAAATGTAGACCTTTTAAAAGACCCTTCTTTTAAAATTCAGGAAATCTTTGAAAGAATTATACTGTAAGCTGTTATTCTTTACACTTTAATAGAAATGAACTAACCCTATGTTTTACAAAAATTAGAATATTATGTCATCCCTGAAAGTTGAAGATAGGAATATAGTATTCATAGGATCAGAAAAGAGTTCTACAAGGGAAAAGCATAGGACACTGAAGGCATGTTTTGTTTTGTTTTTTTTTTTGGGGGGGGGAAGAAGGAAGGTAAGGCAATTGGGGTTAAGTGACTTCCCCAAGGTCACATAGCTCATAAGTATGTCAGGTGTCTGAATTCAAATTTGAACTCAGATCCTCCTGACTCCAGGGTTGATGCTGTGTTCATTGCACCCCCTAGCTGCATCCAGGCATGTTTTACCTATTTGACAGTTGTATAGTTCAATCCTACTTTAGCCTTTTTTTTTTTTAACACCTGTAATCATACATATTCCTTTATTCTAGTTTAGACATTCATTCATTTGAAGGAAAAGTCAAACAGATGCCTTTTCAAAGTTCTTTCCAGGATCAATGATTCTATTAATGTTTTAAATCATTCTTCAGGCAAATTAAACATTAGTTGTTTGTTTTTTATTTAACACATAATATTTTAAAGCTATGTTGTTGCTGTTCAGGCATTTCAGTTGTGTCCAGCATGACCCCATTTGGGTTTTTCATAGCAAAGATACTAAAGTGTTTTGCCATTTTCTTCTTGAGCTCATTTAGCAGATGAGGAAACGGGGAGGCAAAGAGGGTTAAATGACTTACCTAGGGTTACACAACTAGTAAATGTCTGAGGCGAGATTTGAGCTCAGATTTTCCTGACTTCAGGCATAGTGGTCTGCTCCAATTTGTAAACTTGTATGCTCTACTATATAACACATTATCAGATAATTATTTCTTAATTACTCAGATGGGAGATAAAAATAGTTCTGTTATATTTTTCTTCTTGATATTTTAACTTATTACTTTATAGTATGCCAAATTTATATTAACTTATACATTCATAAAGATATTGGGGTACTTCATTTATGTTTTCATTACATCTTATCATTACTATTCATTTATTGAATATTTTTAACATTTAAATTAGACTGCTGTTACTGATGCTTAGCCCTATTGATTTTGTGGTCTTTCTTCTCTCTAAAATTGTCAGAACGGCAGCAATCAGAGACAAAGGGTTTTGAGCTATCCCAACACACAATTCCCTATGCACTATTTTCTGTTCTGACCTTAGCCCTCAAGATCACCTTGACAATTATCAGTATCATACATCAGAAACAAGATGGGCAACAATTCACCCATTATATATTTTTATTTGACATTTCATTATCTTTTATATTGAATTCCTAATTTAGTAAGTAGTATTTTGTCTTAGACTGTATTCATTGTATATAGAGAGCATTTTTTTCAACTAAAAATTGTTCATTTTAAGATTTTATTTATTATGCATTTTGTTTTTTGCCTTTTTTTTCCGTTGAACTTTGTAAAATATCACAGAACCTCCTCCCCCCTTAGATTTCTATTTTGTTTCAACCACATTTTTACATTTTTTGGAGGTGGTTCTTGATGTTATTTAGTCAGTGTGGGTAAATCCTCCTAGTATAAAAATTCCCTCTAAAGATGAAGATTGATACCTTTTAAAATTTAATAGTCCTAGAGAGGCATTTGGAGAACTGATTGGCTAAGTAGCTTGTTTGTGGTAACAGACAGTTTATATCAAAGGAAAAACTTGAAACTATACTGTAAGACTAGTTCCTTACCCCAAACTACATAACTATGTACATATATATGTGTATATATATATATATATACACAAATAGACATATATGTAGGTGTGTGTGTATACATATTTATCTTATATAGTCATGTAACATTTTCAGTGTATTTCTTTTTATAAATATATAGAGGGAGGCATCTTTGAAGTATCTGTTTATTCTCTAATGAGGCAGATGCTAAAAATACCTTTTCTAGTGTCTTAGAATTATTTTTGTGCACTATAAAAGTCCCTAAGGTAACTTATGATTACCACACCTTTCTCCAGATTCTGCATTAAGGCAGGAGCTCTGAGTCTTTCATATTCATTCTTTAAAACAGCAGCCCTCTGTCCTTTTCTGATGCCAGAATATTCATATAATTTTAGATTTTGGATAGCTAATAAAATTAGAAATAAAGAAGTAGAAACAGTAAGATAGTAAGGGAAATGACCTTTGCTGTGTTACATTAGGTCAAGTATAAAACCATTTATTTAGCTCTTACTGTGTACCAGACATTGTGCCTCAAATACTGGGAATGCAAATGGAAACAAAAAGACAAGTCTCCAACATCAAGGAGCTCACGTTCTTAATGGGGGAAGCACACATAACAAGAAACAAATACTGATTGGAGGAAAAGATTACCAGCAATGGGACATGGCAGCAACAATCCAGAGAATCTGCAGTAAAGGCTAGGGAGGATGAAGGAATGGATGGTTTTGGCACTTTTCCATAAAGTGGAGGCTTTGGGAGGAACTAAAAAATAAGAGGTAGAATGTCTGTGTGTGCATATTTCTTTTTGTGGTTTAGAAGAATTATTTTCTTCTCCCTTTAAAAAAAAGGCATATAAATTTGTTAGTGCAAGAAATTGCAGTTTGGACTCCAACTATTTGGACTCTGAAAGTCTTAAGAAATGAAAATCTGTAATGGAGTTAAGAGGGATTTTTATGATGGAGCATGCAGACAAAAAATTTCTGTTAATATGTTATGGAGTTGTTAAATTTATGTTTGTTTCATTGTAATTTTTAAAGAATCTGTTACTTGCATAAGATTTGTACTCCTTTGCTAAGCTTTCAATACTTTCCACATCTACACTGCAGAGCTGTCATTTCTTTTCTAATCCTTTACTCATTCATTGTCATTCATAATATAATTTTAAAGTGTTTTTTTTAAACAAAACAAAACAAAACTCATCCCCCGCCTTTTTAAAGGAATTCTAGTTAATCTTGAATCAACCTGTGCTTTTATTTGAAGCTTTGTTGGTTGGTGTTTTGGATTTATCCTCTTTTCTGGGATTTTATAGTTCCTATCATAAGAGCTCTTTGTCCCTACTTGTTTATTCATTCTTCCAGTCTTACCTTTTAGATTAGGTTTTTAAATTAAGTCCAATTTCCTCTTTCTTCTGACAATACTTTCTTCTCCTTATGGGGTCTAATGTATCAAGTTAGGTCTTGCTACTACATTGTTTAGGTGAGTACTATGTTCTTCAAGATTTACAGGGGCAGGCTGAGCAAGGAAGCTGCATATTTTTAACAGGCCTAATGGCACTCTACTTAAGGACAAGATCTAGTAGCTGTCCTCGTGGAATTTACAGTCTTTAGACCCTGGTTTGGGTCCAGGCAACACAGCTATTAACATGCCCCCCCAGTGGTGCTTCAGGAGGTATTTATTAGTTTTAGTTCATGTCAGCTAGCTGGAAGGCTTAGCAGGATCATAGAGACCCTGTGATGACCTAGCTTTGTTCCAAGTGGAGGGAGGGTGTCTGCCATCCCCTCAGGGCAACACTGCTGTTGACCTACTTCTGTTCTGAGAGGCCTTAAGTGCTCCATCTGAGATCTTGATCCACTCATGTTTTACATTTCCTTCCCTTGTCACTTGTCTGTGGTTTAAATATTATGATCTTGGACTGGGTTTCTCTTGAGATTTCACAATCACTTCTTGGTCCTGTCTTCCTCTTAGATCTTAAATAGAGTAATTGAGTTAACAATGTATATGTTAACATATATAAAATACTTTGCAAACTTTAAAGCACCATATGAATACTATTATGATCATCATCATTAAATATTATTTCCATTGTAGGGGGAACTGGGTGGGCTATGCTGTTTTCTCTTACTCTGCTGTCTTGGTAGGTCTCTTGTCTCCTACCTATCTTTCTAGATTCCATTCACATTACCATCCTTTCACACAGTCTAGGTCCTAGTCAAACTGAGTACTAGTTTCTAGTCAAAGCTACTTTTTCCCAGTACAGGACTCCATACCTTTGCATAGCCAGTAGGCTTCCTCCCCATGCCTAGAATCCTTTTCCTATTTTGCCCTCAAGTCTCTGGCCAAAGTCTCGTCCTTTTGGAGACCTTACCTAATAATCCCTTCTACCCCAGTTGTCAGTGTATGCCCTAATAGCCCAACTTTGCTTGTTTTGAGATAGATGGATATAGATATAGACATACACATAAGATATAGACATATAGTTCGTCCTCATGATTCATGGATTCCATATTTGCAAATTATCCTATTTGCTAAAATTTATTTGTTACTCCCAAATCAATAATACAGTGCATTTGTGACCATTCGTGGACATGATGGTTGTTGTCCTTTGTTCTTGAAGAGGACCAAAATGAAATGACTGTTTTGGAGTCAAGATACAGTGAGTCCACCTGTGCCTGGTCAGACCATAACAAGCTCAGAAGGCTCTACCATAATGGGTCAGGCACAGATACTCAATATGAACATTTGGAGTGGACATGTCTCTAAATTTATGCATCGTGTGTTTCTTTTTTTTCTTTTTTTTAAACAAATGCTTTATTAACTTCTGTTTTACATCATTCATTTCCACCAGATTTTGAGTTACAATCATTTTCCCCCTGTTATTCCCCTACCCAACCTCCCAGAATAGCAGTCCCACAAGATATCGCTTCCTCCAGTCTGCTCTCTCCCATGCCTTCTCCCATACCCCCTTCGACTTTTCCATTAGAGGAAGGTGAATCTTTGTGTCCCAATGCCTGCACATCTTATCTCCCAATTATAAGCAAAAGAGTATTGGTAATAGTATTTATATATATTTGAAACATATAATGTTACGACCTCGAATTTCAGATCCATTTCCTTCCTCCCTTGTCACCCATTCCCTCTGGGGAGATAAGTAATTCAGTATATGTTGTACATGTCTAGCTATGCAAAACATTATCATAGTAGATATATTGTACAAGGCTGCTTATAATTCCCTCCCACTCATCCCACCCCCCACCTGGTCCATTCCCTACATAATCCTGTCCCTCTTCTATAGTGGGTACTTCCAACCTCCCCTCCCCCCAAGGATGCCCTCCCATCAATCATCCCTCCTCTCATCCCCCTTCCCCTATTCTGCTGCAGGTTGAGATATCCCATTTAGTATGTATGTCATTCTCTCCCTGAACCAAATTCAATGAGAATGTGGATTTGCCTTTTTTTTTCCTTCCTATTCTCCCTCTCCCTTGTATCCACTTCCCCTTGCTTCTTCTACATGAAATAGTTTACCCTACCCTGTCTCTCCCCATCTCCTCTTCCCACTTTCCTCTCTCACCTCATAATTTCATCCCTTGAGTGTTCTCCCTTCCCAACAGATTCAACCTATGTTCTCTATCCATATATAACTGTAACCATATACACACACATTCACATATGTATTCATATGACTGTAGCATCAAGCACCCCAATATCCCAAGGGTGACTGCCAGCACAGGTTCTTAGATCTGCTTTTCAAAAGGAAAGCAACTCAAAATGGGCTAACAAGCTTACTTTAATCAAACAAACATACATTACCTAGTTCAGGGGGAAAAGGTCAGCACCCCGAACTTCAGAGTTACAGAACTTACAGATCAAACAGACAGGCTTCCAAACTGTCCAACCATTATATCAATACCAAATCACAGTTACCAGAGAGGGAAGTATCAACATCTGGGTTTTCAAAGCTGGGGGGCTCTCAACAACGGCTTCCCAGAGTCTCATCTGGTCAAATCACACAACACTTCTCAAAGTGAGCCCCAAAGCAAAGCCTCAGATCAGGGATTATATAGTCTTCTCCTGGCTCAGAGAATGTAACCACCCTTTTGATCCACTGCCCAATCACACAGCATCAAGGTGTGGTCATTCCTGAAAATCAAGCCTCCCACCACAGGCTCCATGTGACCACATTCAGCCTATTAGGAGGCAGAGCATATTTTCAAATCAAGGAAGGTTTTCAGAGTCACTTAAAGCCAATCAAAGTCTCTTAAGCCAATCAAAGGGCCTAGGGGCAGGGAAGATCTTTAAATCTGCATTTCCATTACAATGACCACACCCCCTTCTTCCATTATTTTCATAGTGAGAAAGATCTCATCAGTCATAGTTATTGCTTTTCCATATAGGAATGTAAATAGTTCAACTTTGATAAGTTCCTTTTGATTTCTTTTCCCTGATTACCTTCTCAGGCATCTCTTCCTTCTTGTGTCTGGATGTCAAATTTTCTAATCAATTCTGGTTTTTTTCCTCAAGAATGCTTGAAAGTCCTCTATTCCACTGAATGACCTTATTTTCCCCTGAAACAAAATACTCAGTTTTGCTGGGTAGGTGACCCTTGGGTTCATTCCCAGTTCTTTGCCCTCTGGAATATCATATTCCATGCCCTTCGATCCCTTAGTGTAGAAGCTGCCAGGTCCTGGGCTATTCTGATTGTGTTTCCACAATATTGAAATTGTTTCTTCCTGGCTGCTTGTAGTATTTTCTCCTTGATCTGGGAATTCTGGAACCTGGCTGTAATATTCCTGGGAGTTTTCTTTTTGGGATCTTTTTCAGGAGGTGATTGGTGGATTCTTTCAACCTCTATTTTGCCCTCTGCATCTAAAACATCAGGGCAATTTTCCTTGAGAATTTCTTGAAGGGTGATTTCTAGGTTCTTCTTTGATCATGGCTTTCAGGTAGTCCAATAATTTTTAAATTGTGTCTCCTGGATCTATTTTCCAGGTCAGTGGTTTTTCCCATGAGATATTTCACATTGCCTTCTAATCTTTCATTTGTTTGGATCTGCTTAACAGCATCTTGATTTCTCATAAAGTCACTAGCTTCCATTTGCTCCAGTCTAACTCTGAAGGAATGAATCTCCTCAGAGAACTTTTGAGATTCTTTTTCCATCTGGCAAATTCGACTTTTTAAGGCATTCTTCTCCTCATTGCCCTTTTGGGCCTCCTTTGCCATTTGAGTTAGTCTATTTTAAGGTGTTGTTTTCCTCAGTCAGGCTGTTGACCCTCATTTCATACTTTTCCTGCATCCTTCTCATTTCTCTTTCCACTTTTTCCTCCACTTCTCTTATTTGATTTTTAAAGTCCTTCTTAAGGTCCTCTATGGCCTGCAACCCACTCATGTTTTCCCCTGGGGCTTTTGGAGTAGGACTTCTGACCTCACAGTCCTTTTCCCGCTCTATGCCCCCAAAATAGGAGTCTAGGGTTGCATTTTTCTGTTTCCTTTGCCTTGGCATGTTGCCATTTAATTACTTGACTTTTGGGCTTGTTGCCACACTATGGCTTTAAGGCCAGATAGAGGAATTTTCGTCCCGAACGTGTGGGGGGCAACTTCTGTTTCTGGCAAGCTGTAAACCCACCCACGACTTCCACCCTAGATCACAATCCAGCTCCAGGGAGGTTAAAGCAAGATAGATTACCCCCCAAGACTGATTGCTGGATCTCCCTACAATTCGCAGGCCAGGAGCTGGAGCTGCCTCTGAAAACTGCAAAATGGCGTGTGTCCTCAGCGGCTTCTAGCCCCCAGGGGAGGAAGCCGATGCATTCCCCAAATACTGGTCCCAAAGTCCATAGGACAGTAACCTCTTACTTTGTCCTAGGCATGTCTATGTTGATAATTCTGGAATCTCCACAGCTGCTGGTGTTCTGGGGTCTCTCCAGCCAGCTGCTGGCCCTGCTGCCCTGGGGCTAAAACCTCGGCTCACGCGGACCTGGGCTGGGCTCGGCTTGGCTCCCCGCGCTCTGCGTGCTGCCAGGTCCCAGACTGCTGCATTGGTCCTTCCTGCAGGGCTGCTGTGCTGTCCTCAGCGGGAGGTTAGCTTCTCTGTGTCGTTCTGTGGGTGCTGGGGCTCCAGAAGTTATTTCAGAGTCCCCTTTTACATAGTTTGGGGGGAATCTGGGGGCAGAGTGGCTTGGATGAGCTGTTTCTACTCCGCCATCTTGGCTCCGCCCTCGTGTGTTTCTTTTGAGCAATTTTGATTCTACTTCATTCATAGAGCCATAGCATCTTCTTTGCATGCCATACTGGGCAATCCTTTCCCAGTGTCTCCCATGTAATGCAATCAATTTCTAATTTTTCAGAGATACCTTGAGAGGGTCCTTGTTATTACTTCTTCTGAATACAATGTGAACCCCTGTCTAGCATAAGTTCTTGGTAACAGTCTTTTAAAGTAGACATATACATGGTACATGGTATTCAAACAACACAGCCATCCCCATGATAGTTATTCTCTCTGCAGTAGGATTTGAATGTTTGGCAGTTTAGCTCAAGAAAGAACCTCAGTATCTGATATCTTGCCAGAAGATCTTCAGAATCTTCCTAAGACAATTCAAATGGAAGTGATTCAGGTTTGGCATGGTGCTGGTAGACTATCCAGGTTTCATAGGCATACGACAATGAAGTCAGCACAATGGCTCTGTAGAACTTCAGTTTAGTAGGCATTCTGATACCTCTTCTTTTCCACACTTTCTTTTGGAGCTTTCCAGACACTCAGCTAGTTCTGGCAATGCCTGCATCACCCTCATCATTTGTATGTATATCCGTGGAGACTATACCACCAGGTAAGTGAACTTATCCACAGTATTCAAAACTTCTCCATTTGCTGTAACTAATGGTTCCATGTATGAAAGGTGTGGTGCTGCCTGGTGGTGTATTCTTGGTGTTAATTGTCAGGCCAGAATTAGCACAAACAGTTGTAAATTAATCCATACTTTGTTGCATCTCAGTTTCAGAGGTTGCATTGAGTACACAATTATCTGTGAACAAATAATCACAGTCCAACTCTCCCTCCACTTTAGTCTTGGCTTATTGCCCTTTCAAGTTAAATAACTTCCCATCAGCATGCCAGCTGACTTTGATGCCAATTTTATCTTCATTGAAGGTATCTGATGACATTTGCTGAAAACATCAAGCTAAAAGAGTCTGGGTGTTAGCATATAGCCTTGCTTCCTTCCATTGATTATTGGAAAAGCATAAGAGCATCATCTACTATCGAGAATGCAGGCAA
This sequence comes from Gymnobelideus leadbeateri, assembly GCA_011680675.1. Classification (NCBI taxonomy): domain Eukaryota; kingdom Metazoa; phylum Chordata; class Mammalia; order Diprotodontia; family Petauridae; genus Gymnobelideus; species Gymnobelideus leadbeateri. Next base: position 192,010 of record WOXC01005542.1, read on the forward strand.
GGATACTATCATGAAATTGAGGTACAATATTGATGAATTTCTCTGGGCACCCAAATTTTGACATAATTTTTCACAAGCTCTAATAACTGACAGTATCAAAAGACCTTGTTCAGATTGAGGAATATTGTGTACAGACCTCTGTTTATTGGGCAGCAAACACCATATCAACCATTCCTCAGCCCTTTCTGAAGCCACACTAGCTCTCAGGTAGATTACCATCTTCCATGTGAAGTATCAGGAGTATTAAGGAAGACTCTGGCAAGAATCTTGTCAACAATGACTAAGAGAGTCCCCTCCCTTCCCATTATTGCCATAGGACAGTCTATTTCCTTTACCTTTATAGAGATGGGCAGTGGAGGCATCCTTGAGCTCCTGTGGGATAATCTTCTCTCGCCATAGAACACATAAGACTTAAGTCCGCTTTTGTATGAGTGGCGGACCCCTGGGCTTATAAACCTTAGCACTTGGTGTTTTGCTACACCAGAAGAGCCAAACGGCATTCAGAACCTCTTCCAAAGTTGGAAATTCAGCTACAGAGGGATTGACTTCAACCTGAGCTGTATGTTCAGTGGCTTCAGCATTAATTGTTGATGGTCTGTTGAGAACACTTTGGAAATGTTCAGCCCATCTCTCCAGGATCATATCACTAATCAGTGTGGCTCCATTAGCACTGAGTAGTTGAGATGCACAATAGGTCTTTGGCACATAAATAGCCTTCAGGGCTTCATAAAAGTGTTTTGGATTATTACTATCAGTGTAAAACTGAATTTCTTCTGCCTTCTTACTGAGTTGAGAATCCAGCATCTCTTTAAGCTTTGTTTGTACTTCATTTTTGATGGGCGTTAAATGCTGCCTTCTTAGAGACGGATGAATTATCCTACTGGTAAACACTCTGGAGTTCTCATTTTTCACTTAGCATCTTCTGAATTTACCATCATTTTCAGCAGACCAGTTTTGATGTTTGTAAGTGTTCTGGCCCAGATGAGTAAAGACAGTGCCATACACCAAATCTCTGAAAGCTGCCCCACTCCTTTTCTCTTCCAATGTTGCCAACCATGTGTTGGCTCAGCCTTCCCTCCAAATTAGCAGTGTTCCCAATCTGAGAAGTGTTCTAATCTGTTGACATTAAGTCTTCTGGTAGTCATCTTGCCTTGAATCCTCCACTTTTGTTAAATGCAATTAACTTGGATAGGATATCTGTGATCACTCTGTGCCACACATTACTTTTGTCTCTGTCACATCCTGTATGTCTCTTATCCTTACAATGACTTATTCTGTTGCATGCCAGTGTTTGCTGCAAGGTTGTATCCATGAAGTTTTGGTAAATGCACAAGTCTTCAGTAGTAAGTGACCATTGCTATTGCTGTTTCTGCCTCCATTCCTCCCAAGGACTCTCTGCCCTGTCTGGTAGTTTGTGTCTACCCTTGCATTGAAATCATCCAGAATTATAAGCGTGTCCTCTTTTGACACATTGATGATGAGTGTCTCGAGCTCTTCATAAAAGTTTTTCTTAGACCTCATCAGGGTTTGACATGGTGGGAACATATGCACTGATGATGGTGGTATGGTGCTTTCCTGTAAATGGCAATTGCATTGTCTTGAGTCTTTGGTTCATTCCTTTTGATAGGCATACAAGTTTGTTGACTAGATTGGTTTTCATTGCAAAAGCTATGCCAGCTTCACAGTGCTCCCCTTCACTGTGGCCATTCCAGAAAAAAAAGGTGTATACAGCTCCAACTTCAGTAAGCTGATCTTTATTTGACAGCCTTGTTTCACTCATTCACATGCTATTTGGAGTTACCAACATAGTTCTCTCACAAAAAAAGAGGTCCACAGTTTTTTTTTTAAATTGTCCATTAGCATGCACACATTCCATGTATCTATGGTGAGTAAATTCATTTTTGCAAAAGTTTTTGTACATTTTTTTTTATATTTTGATGGCAGCATGGGATCCCCACCTGCCAGGACAAGCAGGTTAGGGTTGGATGAAGTAGACTGCCTTTAGAGTACCCCTTTTTAGAGTGCCACTTTCTCACACCAAGAGGTGAGCAGCATCATCGTTCAAAAAGGCTTCTCAGACACCTTGGGTCTGCCTAATCTCACTACTGCTTCCAGTGAGAAGACAGTCCTAAATGCTGGGTCATCTGTCTGCAGGGTTGTGGCTCCAAATCCCAGTGTACACCTGCTGCTTTGTCACTTCAATTTGAGATAGGTAAAACTGATAAAATTGTGATATTTTTTGATTCATACATAAATTACCTTTAAGTAAGGCAGAGTTTTCAAAGTTATTGGTCTCCCTCTGTCTTCCAGGGTCATCAAAGTCCAGTGGTAAGACAGTCAAGCTGACTGGTGATAACTTGAGATGCAGTGGATTGCATTGCTGTCTTTGATGTTTAACCAAGCTCTAACCATTCCACAGCACCTGTTTCAACTGCCTTCTTGGCTATTGGAACAAATTGTTCCCATCCACCCAGACTTCTAGGGGCAGTCTTCATATGCTTGGAGTAGACATCCCCCTAATTCACAAAGATTATATGACCCCTTGGTTACCCTTAAACTGGTTTAGCTTGTCTGCCAGAACTGGTCTACTGGGTGTGGCTACAGCTTTTGGAGGCACAAGTGAGAGCTGAGTCAGTAAGATAGATAACAAATTTGAACAGCAGCTCTGAAAAGGGTTTGGCAGCCCTCCTACCATAGTTACTAGTTTTCCCTGAACACGGTCTACACCGCTTATGGACATGCAGAGAACAATGAAAAATTTGAATTGCTTGATGAGCATGTTCCCAGCTAAAGTCAAACATGGTGATTCTGCCTTCTTTTTTTCAGCTCATACTATAAACAAGTATCCTTTTTGCAGTCTGTTTAGTACCATTTTTTGGGTATGCTTGGGTTTTTTGCATGTTTGGTGATTTCATTGTTTAAAATGGTTCTCAAATATAGAGTGAAAGTGATATCTTATGTTCCTAAACGCAAGAAGGTTGTGGTGTGCCTTATAGAGAAATCGCGTGTGGTAGGTAACCTATGTTCATTCAGTAGTTATAGTGCTGTTGGCTGTGAGTTTAGTGTTAATGGATTGACAATATGGCGTATCTAGTAAAAGGAAAAGAAAATTTGCTGATCTGTAAGTGAAGATACTCTGTAAAGTATTAAAGTTAATATTGTGATCAGAAATTTACAGGAACAACTCTATATTTATTCTAGAAGCAGTGGTCTAGCGTTCACTGATTTAATGTTCACAATGACTTTATAGAACATAAGTATTGCAAATGATGAGAGTCAACTGTACATATGTACATATACACATGCATACATGTAAGAAACAGGTAAAGCAATTTGACTAGAATCTAGATGTGATGTGATGGAATGTGATGTGACGATGTGATGGAATCTAGAAAGATGATGTGAATGGAATCTAGAAAGATCGGAAAAAACATGTATATATGTATCAATGCATGCTCCTAACATATACATATCCATATATATACACACATACATATACACACACATACACACACGCACACACACACACATATATATATATATATACACACACACACATACACATATATATTTACATGTTTTCCACAGTAGAATGTAAGCTGTTGCTTCTTTTTTTTTTTTTGAAGGGGGGAAGGTGGGGCAGTTGGGGTTAAGTAACTTGTCCAAGGTCACATGACTAGTTTTTGTATTAATTGTCTGGGGCTGGATTTGAAATCAGGTTGTCCTGACTCCAGGGCCAGTGTTCTATTCACTGCATCACCTAGCCACCCCAGAATGTAAACTTCTTAAGAGCTGAGTCTGCTTTATTTTCGGCTTTTCATTTTTTTATGAAAGAAGTAGGTGCCAAATAAATGTTTACCTGAATTCAGTTGAATGATAGGTAGTAGACTGGCAATTTAAAATAAAAGAGTATAATAGAGCCTTAAATATTTACTTTGTCTATTAGTGGTAGGAGGGGGAGAGGGGATATTATATTCCACTACATATAAAGACAATGTACTTGAAATGGAGTAGAGAAAAAATGTGAAGAGGGTGAGTACATTTTTATGGTACAGAGAGGAGGTTGGGGTTCAATGAATTGGAGAGGTGAGAGAAGTTTTTGCTTTACAAAATGATTATGTTAACTTTCAAATTTTTGAGTGCATGTGTGTTTTAACAACAATATTAAATTGCTAACATTGGAGTGACTAATTTTTTTTTCAGTGGTGAGCCATATGATCAAAAATCTATTTATATTGGGAGCTCAAATAAATCTAGTTATATATTGTTATATTCTGCTTCAATTGCAATTACTAATTGATTGAAACCTGCTAGTATAACACCTGTTCACATTCAGTTATACACTAGTGGTGGCATACAGTTTGGTCTAGCTAAATTTTTTTTTTACAAATGCTTTATTAACTTCTAGTTTACATTATTCATTTCTGATCGCCGGGTCCCCCTACAGTCTGCAGGCCAGGAGCTGAAGCTGCAAAATGGCGTCTGTGCCTTGGCTCCTCAGAGGCTTCTCACCCCCAGGGGAAGGAGTTGACGCATTCCCAAATACTGGTCCCAAAGTCCATAGGGCACTAACCTCTCATTTTGTCCTAGGCATATATGTGTTGATAATTCTAGAATCACCACAGTTGCTTGTGTTCTGGGGTCCCTCCACCTGGCTGCTGGTCCAGTTGCCCTGGGGCTAAAACCTCTGACTCATGTGGTCCTGGGCTCGGCTCCCAGAGTGCTGCGCTGGCCTCTCCCTGTCAGGCTGCTGGGCTGTCCTCAGTGGAAGGTCAGCTTCTCTGTGTCATTCTGTGGGTGCTGGAGCTCCAGAGGTTGTTCAGAGTCCCCTTTTACATAATTTTGAAGTGGTATGGGCTGGAGCGCCATGGAAGTGCTGTTTCTCCTCCGCCATCTTGGCTCTGCCCCCCTCTAGCTAAAATTCTTTAATAGGTTCTTATGTGAGCCATTTGGGTGTGTTTTGCTTTCTTTTGGTTTAGTTTATTTTTAAGTTGATCCCAGGCAGTCTCTACCCTGAGGTCAGATGGGTTACCTGTGACTCAGTGGCTTTATTTCAGTGATCTGGGATGGTGTTATGCATCATGAGTACTGAATTTGGTTTCTGAAGACTTTTATTTGATTCCCCATTTGTGTGCCTAGAAGCATGTGTTTCACAGGTAACACTAAGGAGGTACTGGAATTTATAGACTCCAACCTCTAACAGATTCACTCTGGATCTGGTCAGACAGGAAGGACAGGAAAACAACTTCAGAGGGGTTAATAATCTTACTTTATCCTAGTCTAGTCTTCTCAAAGGGTTGCTGATAATAAGAGCACCAACTCCTACAGCATTCCCTTATCACCCTTCTCCCAGGGGTCGGTGAAAAGGGGAGGGGGTGTGTAACTACCCTTATGTCTTGATGGAGTCAGTTGAGACAAGCACAGCTTGTGCATTACCCTAAATCCCCTCAAGTCTCAATGATGACCAGTTGAAGCAGGTACATTAATTTCTCTATGCATTACCCAAATCCCAAATGGGTTCCCCTATGGATTCCCCTATAGAATTCCCTATGGTTTCCTCACTCACTCACCAGTGCCCACTTGCTTTATAGGACAACAGATAAAGGAGGCATCTTGCCAACATTAAGCTTATGGGTTAATTTAGCAATATCATCATTTTGCACAAGCATAGTAAATATCAATTTTCACTCCCCCCCCCCCATATGTCATGTTGCAGTTGCAGTAGGACTGCTTATCACTATGATTCTAAGTATTACTATCTAGGATTCTTGGAGTTATTATCTAATACCTGAAAACTAGACATTGCCATGGCCATAGATCCTGACAAGCTAAACTCTTAAAAAGGATAACAAATCCTCTTTACATTCAGCATATTACTTAATCTCTCTGGAGCTATTACTTAAAGTATGAAATAAGGCAGTTGACCTGATCTTGATTGATTCCTTGGAATATTTTAGATGATATTATAAAGGACTGGTTAGTGAACAACTAGGAAAGAATGAAGTGATTACAGTGCACCAACTTGATTTTATCAGCTCACCTTATTTACTTTTACTTACTGAATTATTATGCTAGTACATCAAAGAAACCTTATAGATGTGACTTAACCTAGATCTTAGGTAAAATTTTTACAAATTCCCTCTTTATTATTTTTATGGATGAGTTTGAGAAAAGTAAGCTATGGAATAGTACAGTTAGATTGTTTCAAAAACCTTTAAATAGCCTTACTCAAAGAGAAACTAACATTTTTTTAAGTGACTTGAATAAGTGATATCTCATGCTTATCAACTTTATAGATGACAAGAAGCTGAGAGATAGCTAACATGTTAGAAGACATGGTCAAAATAATGTCTTGAAACACTATAACATTAGGATGAATCTATAATAAGCTGATTTTTTTTCACCCAGTCTTTCAGTTGTATTGGTTTACTGAACTCCTAGTGAGGAAGCTCTCCCAACCCATGCATTTGTAATTGTTTTGAAGCTAATGAGTAATAGCTAGAACTTTGACTCTAGTACTAAGACATAATATAATTAGCAAGGGTCACACAGCTTATGGAAAATTATATCAAAATTGTTTGTCCAGGGAAGCTCATCAACATTGTATGTCAATTTCATGATGGCATGCTTGCCCAGGTTCTAGATAATGGAAAATTATCTCATGCCTTCCCAGTCATCAGTGGAGTGAAACAAGGCTGTGTTCTTACTCTTATGCTTTTTAGCATGATGTTGTCAAATGCTTTCAATGAGGATGAGCACAGCATCAAGGCCAGCTACCACACAGATGGTAAATTCTTCAATTTGAAAAGGCGACAAGTCAGGACCTAAGTGGAAGGAGTGTTGGTGAATCATTTTCTGTTTGCAGATAATTGTGCAGCCTTTGAAGCTGAGATGCAACAAAGTATGAATCAGTCTCCACTGCTTGTGCTAATTTTGGCCTAACAACACCAAGAAAACACAGGTTCTCCATCAGCCACCTGTAGCACCAATGCAATATTCACAGTGCCCATGATCACTATAAATATACCTGCATGGTGCTCAATGGCAAAATATAACAGACTCTCCATATAGTGTAATGGACAATTGAGGCAAATACAGGACAGCAATCCAGTCAGAATTTAAGAGTGCTTATTTATTAAGCCAGCGGCTGTCTCCCAGAAGGGAAAGCAGCCCTGAGCAGTCTGTCCAGCAAGCTTTTATACAGTAAAAAGTATTTCCTGAAACAAACAGTGGTCAGCAAGGCAACTATTACTACATAGAGATGTAAATTAAGGTGGGGGGGACGACCTGCAAGCTAACAGGGCAGATCTTTGTTTCAGTTACCTCTTGGTTACAAGGCAGGTGCAGGGCGAAGTTTCACAAAGGTTACACCTTTTATGCTAGTTTCTGGGGCCCCCTGAGAGGCCTTGTATAGGAGCTAGCACTTATGGGAACCTAACTGGCACTTCAATAGAAGACAGAAGCAAAACATTCAGACACCAGAAAATCAAATCCCAAAACCCAGGAAGTCAAATCTATCAGAGCAGCATAGAAGTTAATGCACCACAGTGTAGCAGAGAGCCTCACCATCCTATAGCTTTCCCACACATCAGCACAAGCCTAGCTGGCGAACACCAACTTTTATTCACAAGCCTATCTGACTCCCTCAGATACATGCTCTCCTCTTCCCAGTCGAGCTGGCTCTGACTCCCAACTTCCTATGGGCTCTGCCCCACCCCACATCTTTCCCCCACCCCTCCACCAGCTCCATGTAATTACATTCAGCCTATTAGGGGGGCAGTGTATATTTTCAAAGCAGGGACAGTTTTCAAATTCTCTTAGGCTTATTAGGGGCAGGGAAGATCTTCAAATTCCCATTACCATTACATTTGGCCCCAAGATCTTCCATGTCCCATGCATAGCAAAAATACATTAACAATACATTTCATTACATAGATTAATGAGAGTTTAGAGATAACTGGTGGGATAACTGGTGGGGTAACTGGTGTCAACAGAACTTAGTAACAATATAACAGGGATAATAGAAAAATAAACATATAAAACAATATCTTAGGGTGAGGGCTTGGGCACAAACACCCCATCCTTCCCCCCTCAAATGAATGGGTCTCAAAGTCTTGGGGTAAGGGGCAAAGATCTCTTCTCCATAGCTAATTCTAGCTGCAATTGGATGTAGAACTGTCCCTACCTCAAGAGGTCCCATTTGAGAGGTCGGTTCTTTAGCTGGCATCTGGAGCTTGGTCAATGCCAGGTACAGGGGTGGCACATCACAGTCATGGACAAGGGCTAGAATCTGCCTTAAGCAATCAGGCGTCTATAGGTGGAGGGTAATAAGTCTGCAGGATATAAATCTTACAAATAAGTTTAACAGACAAAAAAGCCAAAAAGAAATAAATATAGGGTCAGCTGTGCTTCTGGAGTCCATGAACTCACTAGCACAGCCTCATTCACAGTAGAATATATGACACTGTCCTCCTTGTTCTGCTTCAACAGCTTGATATACTGCCACAAGTTTAGCACACCTATCACTTCCACTTCTCCCAGCACTTTCTTTAATCTGAGTCTATCTGAAAGTGTGACAAACTTGGATACAATAGTTCAGGAAGAATTGTAGGGGCAGTTCTCAACTTCTCTCTTCTGTCTAACATCAAGACATTTTCTTGATACATTTTATATAGTTCATTAGTTGGAATAGCATCAATTCTTCTAAAATCAACTCCTACTTTCAATAGAGAAGTAAATAGTTCTTTTCTTGTCATGTATTGAATCTGCTGGCCATTTACTTTTCTCTCTCGAGGAAATTTATCTCTTTCCCCATTCTCTTAAGTCACTTAGCTGTCAAATCTTATACAGCACCTCTGAAAGAGGGTTCCCTATTTCACCAATTAGTAGAGTCAGAAGTAGGTGCTTATAAGCAGGAGAAGCTCTCTTCATGAAATTTCTATGAGGAACTGCTAAGGGAATATCATGATATGTTATCTGCACTTCTCACTACGATACCAGTTTCCATTACTTCTTTCAACATTCTCACGCGGTCTCTAAGCGAGTATGTCTCTTCTCTCCACTAGGCTATGTGGGATGCATTTTATTGCATCCCTCGGCAGCTAATGCTAACAGATTGGTCGTATTGTTGACCTCCTGCCATATGAAAATCTCTAAAATTTTGCTGGAGGAAAGGATTCTGACAGATACTTAAGAGATTTCAAGCAGTTCACACTATCTACTAATACTCCTCTGGCTCCGTCATCACTGATGCTCATCATCCTTGGCACTAACGATTCTCTCATACTTTGGTTGAATTTGCTTAATATATCAGTAGCCTCTTGTTGAGTGAAATCCTCAGTTGTCTCCCTGAACACTGGCCTCCCTGATTCTCCTGCTTTGTTCTCAGTATGGGGTGAGCTTCCACCCTTGTAAAATTTTGGTCATGAAACAATGTATCACTCCCTACAAAATAGGTTCACTCTCTACAATAGGTGCACTCTCCTGGAAGTTGTTGTCATAGCAACTAGACTCCGTCCCTACCAAAACTGTCTGAACTTTTCTCCTGTTACTTTTCTGCTCCTTTTTCTGAGCCAGATTCACAACAGCCCTCTCCTATCACCTGAGATCCTCCAGTTTGCTCTTCTAAAGGAGAATTTGAATGCTGGCACACAGCCAATTCTCTCTCCATTGGGGTTTTCTCTTGTAAGAGTTTGTCTCTACTCTTACACATAATATAGTAACCTGTTAGGAAAACTCAACCCCTCCTACACACTGCCTCCAACTCTTTCCCAGGTTTTATTGTTATTTTTTGCAAACATATTTCTAAATCTCTAGGTTCTCCCTGCTGTTAGACTGCTCCCTGCTCCCTTGCTAGGGAGACATAAAGTAAATCCTCCCATCCTAAGATAGCCATTTCTTCTCCTAAATCCCTCCTCCCTTCAAAAAGAGGCCTGATAACCTTGGGATCCCAATTTCGCTGTGAAATGTAGTTCCAGTGCAACGTTCACAGCGTTCGTGGTCACTATAAATATACCTATATGGTGCTCAGTCACAAAATATATAGAAGACAGAAGCAAAACATTTATTCAGACACCAGAAAACCAAATTCCAAAACCAGTAAGCCAATTCCATTATAGTAGCAAAGAAGTTAATAAGCCACAACAGCAGAGAGGACCACACCATCCTTTAGCTTACCACAAAGCAACACAAGCCTAGCTGGCAAACACCAACTTTTAATCACAAGCCTATCTGTTTTCCTTGGACATGTGCTCTCCTCCTCTCAGTCTAGCTAACTATGACTCCTCCTACCATAGACTCATGTGCCAACTAGGGGGTAGTGTATATTTTCAAAGCAGGGACAGTCTTCCCTTCAGTTTATTAAGGGGCAAGGGAGATCTTCAAATTACCATTATACCACCACCACACCATCGGTGTTGGGAGGCTCTGATGGAAAGTATGGGAGAGAGGAGGTATTAGACTGACTACCAAACTGAAGGTCTGCAGAGCTATTGTTCTGCCCTCATTGTTGTATATCTGTGAAACCTGGATAGTCTACCAGTGCCATGCCAGGAAACTGAATCACTTCCATTTGAATTGTCTTAAGATTCTGCAGATCACCTGGCATGATAAGGCAAGGTACCAGACACTGAGGTCCTTACTCAAACTAAACTGCCAAGCATTCAGACTCTTCTTCAGATAGCTCAACTCTGATGGGCTGACCAAGTTGTTTGAATGCAAAATGTATACTTGCCAATAAGACTGTTTTATGGAGAATTCACACAGGGCAAGCATTCACATGGTTGTTAGAAGAAGCAATATAAGGACTCTCTTAGGGTCTCTCTCAAGAACTTTGGAATTGATTATGTGATGTGGAAGATTCTGACACAGGACTGCTTAGCATGGCATGCCCACATCAGAGAAGATGCTGTGCGCTGTGAGCAAAGCAGAATCAAACAGCTCAAAGGAAATGTAGGATGTTCAAGTTTAGAGAATGTACCCCAAACGATCACATGTACTATTTGTGCTTGACCTCTGGTAGAGATTTCCTTAGTTCATGTTGTTCTGGTCAACCATAGTCAGACACATTGAAACTTGACTCTACCATAGTGATGTTAATTTTGTCCTCCTCTGTCTTGAAGGACAACAACCAACCAACCAACCAACCAACCCACCCAGGGTCACATAGCCAATAAGTATGTGTGAGAGCCAGGACTTGAACCTAGGTCTTCCTGACAAGTTTAACTTTTTATCTACTGTTATGGGAACAAAGGTAACTTTTTTTTCTGTGTAATTTTTTTTTTTTACCAATTACAAAATTTAGGAGTAGACTTCAAGTTCTACAGTAGTCAGTAGTATTATATGTTAAGAGATATGCAGCTTCCAGGAATAAAAAATCCTTGTCTTTCTTCACTCTGTAATGCAGAGATCCTGTCAAAAATAGTCTACCCAGTTCTTGGCACCACCACTTAGGAAAGACATTGATCACCTGTAGAATAACCAGATAAAGCCACCTACGATGTTGAAGGAATTTAAATCTGCACCATTTAGTGATTGGTTGAAAGACTGGGAATGTTTAACTTGGAGAAAAGAGGACTCAGAGAGGGTATATAACTGGATTCCAGGGCCTTGTAGGGAGTATTGAATGGAAATGGAATTAGGCTTTACCCAGAAGACAAAAAGAGGAACAATGAGGAAGTTACAAAAAGGCAAATTTATAGTTGATGTCACAAAAAAAAAAATTTCATTCTCAGTTAGAGCATACCAGCAGTAGAAATCCCTGCTTTAGGAAGTGTGGCACAATTACAGCCCTGTAAACCCCAAGTGCTAGGGAACCAGGTTAAAATATAATTAGGAAACATTTAACAAAACAAATATATAGTCAAATGTAGATAATGTTAATTTATGTTTTCCAAGTTAATATGTGGCTGTAGAGATCCATTTCTATTTGCACTGCTGGTGTAGAGTACCCCTACACTGGAGATTTTCAGTCAAGGTAGATTTCTGTTTATCAGATATGCTACAGAAAAGATCCTCTTTCTCATATAAATTGGACCAGATAAAACTCTAAAGTTCTATAATACTTTATTGCTTTCCTATAGTCATCTCATTGAACAGCTATTTGCTAATTAAAGCAGTGTTCTAGATACTTACCAAGTGTTCTTTCACTTTAGCATTTTACAGAGTATTAGCTTCCATGTTATGAACATTTAAAATTATGATTAAAGATCTTAAATTTAGAGTATAATTCCTTTTTTACATTACTAGGTATATTACATGTTATAGACCTGATGATCAACTATTTAAATTGTAAGAAAAAGAAACTTTACAAGATACTTTGAAAAATGACTCACTGTTTCCTGGTAGAGATAGCACTTTATGTTTTAATGTAAATATTTCTGTGAGCTCTCTAGATAGGAATTACAAGCTGTTGGTCTTAGGCCCACCAGCCTATATTTAAAAAAAATAAATTTTCTTTTTAAATTAAGAAATGATCAAATATTGACTAAAACAAACATTTCCATATACACACAACAACATAAAAAGAGAATTATATTTGAAACTATGAATTTCTATTAAAGATTTTCAAATATTTGCCATGATAGTACCAACATTGTTCTGCTTGTCTATGTTCACCTCTGAACTTTCTTGTTTTCTTCTGTGGATTTAAAAAAAATGTTGCATTGACACACTTTTTGGATAACATTATTACTAGCCACCCAAAATTCATATGTCTCTATGATTATAGAAAATACCAAGTTTCATTGATAAAAGGAGTTTCATCACTTGGGAGTTTCCTTTATCTATAAAATCACAGATTCTGTCTCTGTCTCTGTCTCCAAAAGGAAAAAAAAATTCTTCATTACATAAATAGTTAATGGATATGAATGAATATCATTTAACCAAAGGGAAAAATGAATATTATCAACAACCATACTGAAATGTTCCCAATTACTAATAGGAAAAAAAACAAATTTAAACAACTCTGTAATTACATCTCAAAATTATCAGATTTGCTAAGATGAGAAAAGAAAAAGGCAATTGTTAGACTGTGCAGGGACAAGCAAATATAGTACTACTGATGGAGATGGGAATTAGTCCACTCCTTCTGGGATGTAATTTGGATCTATATCCCAAAATCATTAAATACTACTAACTCTTCAAATCAGCTATACAATTACTAAGCATATAGTCCAAAGTCAAAGGGAAAGGACCAATATGTTAATAAATAAATTCAGAGTAGCAGTTTTTGGTGCAGTGAAAAACAAAATCTATTTTTAAAAAAGGCATACCTGTAAGTTAGTGGAATGGCTGACCCCCTCCAGTGATTAAGAACAGTAGTATCATTTGCTCCAAAAACATCTTCCCTTTTTACTATTTTCCTTCTGTATCATATGTGGTTCATTTTAGTCCTTGGGTCTTCCTTCATGTAATTTAAAGTGTACCATGAGAAAGGTCTATTACTTTATATTACTGACTTATCTGAAACTCCAGGGAAATTTTATAAGTAGTAGAAAACTAGGGACAGTGGCTAAGAAGTTTTGGGAGCTAGAATGTTGAAGCCCTAAGGTTTTTATTACGAGTTTAGCATTTCTGAATATATTTTCTTTATGTGAACTTGAGATAATTGGCTAATTAGCTAATTAGAAACTTAAAATTTCACCATTGGTTAAAATAAAACCCAGTAATATATGTTGAATTTAAATATGTTGTATATGCCCAGTTAATACTGTATTAATTAATATGAATAAATGATTTTCCTTCTCAAATAGACCCGAATCTGAAACAGCTATTTAAAGGATTCATCATCAAAACATTTAAATTTTTTCATTCTTTCTCTATCTTACATTAAAATAGTAGCCTATATACATTCAGTTAGAGATATAATCAGCAAGATGAGGGTTTAAGTAATTTTCATCATAACTTCTTCACCATACAACCTTAGTTCTTTGAGAAATGTGCCAGATATATAGCAGTTAAAACAAGAAGAAAAGATTGGAATGTCTCTATACAAGGTAAAATGCTCTGAAATAATAATCAACTTCCTGGAACTCAAATTTACTAACTACTCATAACTCACCTACATATTTTGCTCCCAGCACACAATCAACAAGGATTTATTAAGTATTTACTGTGCTGTAATCACTAAAGGACAACAAAAATGCTGTCCCTTTCTTCAAGAAGCTCATATTCTAATAGGGAAGACATATAAATTACTCTTGCATACAAGACAAACACAAAACAGATGGGAAGTCATCTTAGAAGGAAGTTACTAGCAGTGTGAATAACCAAGAAAGGCCTCTTGAAGAAAATAATAATTGTACTGTGTCTTTACATAAGCCAATGAAACTAAGAGGTAGAATTGAGGAAGGAGACTATTCCAAGAATTGGAGACAACCAGTGCAAAGGCATGGAGGTAGAAGATGGAATGTTATGTTCCAGGAACACCAAGTTGGCCAGTGAAGCTGAATTGTAGAGTGTGTAAAGGGGAGTAAAGGGCGAGAAAATTGGGAAGGTAGGAAGGGTACAGATTCTGAAGGATTTCAAGTGCCAAATATAAAACTTTATTTTTTATTTTGAATGTTGTAGAAATCCATACTACATAGTTTATTGAAGAGTGATTTGATATGATCAGTCCTTTGCTTTAATAGAATAATTGGAAGCTGAGCAGAGGACTGTTTGGAGTGAAGGGAAAATCTAGGCAGGGAGACAAATTGGTAGCCAACTGCAAAAATCCAGGTGAGATATAATGAGGTCTTATGCTAGAGTAAGTGGAGTAAAAAAGTACATGACAGTTGTTGTGAAGGTGGACTTGATAAGATTTGACACCACGTTGAATATGTAGGGCAAGTCCAGGTGAGGAGTTGAGGATGACCCAGAGACTGTGAGCCTAGGTAACTTCAAGGATGACAGTGCTGTAGACAGTTATAGGAAAGTTGGAAAGATGGTAGGAAAGACAGTGAGTTTCTTCTGGATAATCTGAGTTTGACAGTGGCTTTATATCAGTGGCTTTGACCAAATACTTTAATGCTATATCCCAGATAGGTATTTACTACAGTAAGGGCAAACTTCTGGCTGTGAGATGAGGGAAGAGAACCACTATTATCAGTTTGCCATTTGGAGGCATGTAGAGAACCACCCTAAATGCTCCAGTTTTCCTGAGGAGCATTGTTGGATTGATGAACCTAAAATAAATCTAATTTAAGGTGTCTGAAAGGTAGTTTGTGATATGTGTCTTTAGTCAAGGGAGAAAAATTTTGACCATATAGGTATAAGAATGGTTTGCATAGAGATGATAATTGAACCCATACAAGATAATGAGATCAACAAGATTATAGAGGGAGGAGAGAAGAGAAGAGAGTACAAAGGGCACCCCCATGGTTAAAGGGAATGATTCAGATGCAAATCCAGGGAAGGAAAGGAGACTAAGGAGTTAGACTGGCAGAAGGAGAATGAGGAGAGAACATTGTCACAAAACCCTAGGCAGAAAAGAATATCCAAAAGGAGAAGGTTATCATTGTCAAAGGTTTCACAAAAGTCAAGAAGGATGAGGATTGAGAATAGGCCATTAAATTTCATAATTAAGACATCACTTGTAAATATTGGAGAGAGCAGTTTCAGTTGAATGAGGTCAGAATTCAAACTGTAGAGTGCTTCAAAAAGAGTGAGACAGGAGACATAGAGGCCTCCAGTGTAGGCTTATGTAGGGAAGCTTGTAAGGGAGGAGGATTTATTCTGTGAGAGAAAGAGATTTGATAATAGCTGTTATAATGGTGAACTTGACTGGTACTTCAGTGCTATATCCCAGGTAGATATTGATTACAGTAAATCCACTTGCCCTGAGGTTGGGGAAGAGATCCAATATAGCAAATTTGCCAGTTGGAGGCAGGTTGAAAAGCACTGAGAATCTCTCTTTTCAGAAGTGAGTGCTCTAGTTGGCCCAAGAAACATTGTTGAGAAGTTGTTTTGTTCCTGGTTGAGGGCAGGGTAGGGGGAGTGTCCCTATGGTTCTTCACTTAGAGGAATATGTTGTCATGAACCCTGTATGTCCACTTTGGTAATGGAACCAGCCATAAATATCTGCTGTTTCTCATCAGGTTGTCAACTTTGTTGTTTGGTTTAGCATAATGCTTATGCTGTTTCTGATGTCCTTTGATGTTCCAAAAAAAAATTTTTTTTAAATGAATGTCGGGGAAGGCTTTAGTACAGTTCTTTAATAGGTATTGATTCCAAAGGAGAAAACCTTTGATTGTCCAGTTGTTTTTCTTAGTCCCCCCATCACTTTATCAGATGTGTGTAGAATACAAATGAAGATTTTATCTGAACAGTCCCTCAAGTCTTCTGTACACCAGTCATGTGGCTCAGAATTCAGCATACTGATGATTTCTCAGGATATCCATCCCTCAAGGTATCCCTCATTAGGGGATTAGGAAATTGTGTCTTTAGCAGCCTGAAGTACTTTTGTTCTGGTGGCCCCTTAATTTCTACCAAATGCTCTACTTATCCTTGCCATTATAGAAAGAAACATTGAAAAACATGGACTCCATGGAAGAGCTTTCTCCACAATTTGCTTTTGGCTATCCAAGCTGTTCTGTACTCTACTCAAAAGAGATAAGACTTGAGGGTGACCCCATCAGAATATGTAGGTGGAGAATATAAGTTCTTCCAAACCCAAAGATTCCATTCTGTCTCTCGGCATCTTCTTTAATGGGCAAGTGAGCATCACTGCACTGTTGAATAATATCCAGAATCATCTGGGTTTTCCTCATCTCCACTGTTTTCTCCAACATATGGGCTACTTAGGAAGGATGTAGCATTTTTTTTGTTGTTGTTGTTGTTGTGGGTGTGCCTGATCAGGTTGATATTGATTTGAACAGTAGTGGGAAACCTGTTAACCCTATGGAGCTATGACTACATATACTTTTATATCTTAGGTCGCTAGAAAGTTACGTCAGTAGTTCAAGCTTTTGTCCCCTGCATCATTAAGTCTCAAGGATGGCTTTATTGCCTTTTAAGGAAACCTAGAATATGCATGATGAATCTGTAAACAGTGCAGTTGGACCTTCTTTCATGTTTGTCATCCAGATTATTAATAGATGTCATTCTGACCATATATATTCTGTATGAATAGTTCAGGATTGAGTTCTTTCGAATGTCTTGAATTCTTTTTCTTATTTTTATTCTTATAGGTTTGTTCTAATTTTGGGGGGTGGTTTGATTCAGGAATAGCTCTCACCTTAGTAATAAGTCTTTTCTTATCTGTTAAAATATAATCAGTTTCCTTTCTGGTGTTATTACTTATTGTATCCAGTGCCTAACATTTATTTTCTTGAAAAAAATATTCCTAATATATTGATGTAAATTCTTTCTACTCAGGGCCTTTCTCATTCCTTATTTTTTTTTTTGTTTAAAAATGCTTTATTAACTTCAGGTTGACATCATTCATTACCACCAGATTTTGAGTTACAATTTTCCCCATTTTTTCCCTACCCACCACCCCAGAATAGCAGTCTCACTAGATATCCCCTCATCCAATCTGCTCTCTCCCATATCTTCTCCCATACCCCCTTCAGCTTTGCCATTAGGGCAAGGGGAATCTCTCAGCCCCAATGCCTGAACATCTTATCTCCCAATTACATGCAGAATGGTATTAATAATAGTATTTATATACATTTGAAACATTTAATTTTAAGACTTCGAATTTCAGATCCATTCCCTTCCTCCCTTGTCACCCACTCCCTCTGGGAAGATAAGCAATTCAGTATGTGTTGTACATGTATAGCTATGCAAAACATTACCATAGTGGATGTATTGTAAAAGACTACTTAAGTTTCCCTCCTATCCATCCCACCCCCCACCTGGTCCATTCCCTACTTTGATCCTGTCCCTCTTTGAAAGTGGGTACTTCCAACCTTTCCTCCCCCTAGAAAGCCCTCCCCTCTATCATCCCCCCTCTCATCTCCCTTCCCCCTACTCTCCTGAAGGGTGAAGTATCCCATTTAGTATGTATGTGATTCTCTCCTTGAGCCAAATTCAATGGAATAGGGTTCTGGCTTTTTGCCTTCCTGATCTTCCCCTCCCCTGCAACTACTTCCCCTTGCCTCTTCTACATGGGATAGTTTACCCTACCCTGTCTCCCCCCATCTCCCCTTGCCACTTTCCTTTCTCACCTCTTAACTTCACCCCATAAGTATCATCCCTTCCCACCAAATTCAACCTGTGCCCTCTATCCATGTATACCTGTAAACATATATACATACATTCACATATGTATTCATATGTCCATATACCCTTCTTCAATTATTTTCGTAATGAGAAGGTTTCATCAGACACAGTTATTGTTTTTCCATGTAGGAATGTAAATAGTTCAACTTTGATAAGTTCCTTTTGATTTCTTTTCCCTGATTACCTTCTGAAGCATCTCTTGCTTCTTGTGTCTGAATGTCAAATTTTCTATTCAACTCTGGTTTTTTCCTCAAGAATGCTTGAAAGTCCTCTATTCCACTGAATGACCATATTTTCCCCTGAAACGAGATACTTAGTTTTGCTGGGTAGGTGACCCTTGGCTTCAATCCCAGCTCTTTTGCCCTCTGGAATATCATATTCCATGCCCTTTGATCCCTCAGTGTAGAAGCTGCCAGGTCCTGGGCTATTCTGATTGTGTTTCCACAATATTGAAATTGTTTCTTCCTGGCTGCTTCTAGTATTTTCTCCTTGATCTGGGGATTCTGGAACCTGGCTATAATATTCCTGGGAGTTTTCTTTTGGGGATCTTTTTCAGGAGGTGATCTGTGGATTCTTTCAACCTCTATTTTGCCCTCTGGGTCTAAAACATCAGGGCAATTTTCCTTGAGAATTTCTTTAAGGATGATTTCTAGGTTCTTTCTTTGATCATAGCTTTCAGGTAGTCCAATAATTTTAAAATTATCTCTCCTGGATCTATTTTCCAGGACAGTGGTTTTTCCCATGAGATATTTCACATTGCCTTCTATTCTTTCATTTGTTTGGATCTGTTTGACAGCATCTTGATTTCTCATAAAGTCACTAGCTTCCATTTGCTCTAGTCTAACTCTGAAGGAATGAATCTCCTCAGTGAGCTTTTGAGATTCTTTTTCCATCTGGCAAATTTGGCTTTTTAAGGCATTCTTTTCATCATTGCCTTTCTGAGCCTCTTTTGCCATTTGAGTTAGTCTATTTTTTAAGGTGTTATTTTCTTCAGTCAGGCTGTTGACTCTCCCTTCATACTTTTCTTGCATCTTTCTCATTTCTCTTCCCAATTTTCCCCCACTTCTCTTATCTGCTTCTTAAGGTCCTCTATGGCCTGTAGCCAGCTTTTATTTCATTTGGCGCTTTTGGTACAGGAGTTCTGACCTCACAGTCCTCCTCCATGCTTTGATCCTCTTTGCCCCTAAAATAGGAGTCCAATGTTGAATTTTTCTGTTTATTTTGTTTCTTTTCCCTAGGCACGTTGCCACTTAATTACTTGATTTTTGGGCTTGTTGCCACAGTAGGATTCTGCCACCAGACAGGAGAGCTTCTGCCCAAAAGTGGGGTCTTCACAGCTTCCACAGGTTAGGTGGCCTCTGTAAAGCCTCCACACACTCTGGCAAGCTGGATACCCACCCCAAACCTCCACCCCAGACCACAGTGGAGATCCCGGCAATTTAAAGCAAGAGCGATTAACCCCCAGACTGATTGCTGGATCTCCCTAGAGTTTGCAGAGCAGGAGCTAGAGCCGCCACTGACGCTGCAATATTGCCTCTGTGCCATTTCTTCAGCAGCTTTTCGCCCCCAGGGGAGGAAGCCGACATTCCCCAAATGCTGGTCCCAAAGTCCATAGGGCACTAACCTCTCACTTTGTCCTAGACATATCTGTGCTGATAATTCTGGAATCTCCACAGCTGTTGGTGTTCTGGGGTCCCTCCAGCTGGCTGCTGGCCCAGCCGCCCTAGGGCTAAAACGGGGGCTCACAGGGGCCTCGGCTCAGCTCCCAGAGTGCTGCACTGTCAGTTCCCAGCTTGCTGTGCTGCCTGCTCTCAGAGCGCTGCGCTGGCCGCCTTCTGCAGGGCTGCTGGGCTGTCCTCTGCAGGAGGTTAGCTTCTCTGTGCCATTCTGTGGGTGCTGGGGCTCCAGAAGTTGTTCAGAGTCCCCTTTTACATGGTTTGGCCTCCTTATTTCTGATCCTGATTTTTTTTTCCCCAAAATTTTATTTTAGACTCACACACCAGAACAAAATATAGTGAAAAGAAACAAAAGCATATCAGGGCCTTTCTAATTCCTTATTTCTGATCTGGAATTTTTTCCCCAAAATTTTATTTTGGACTCACACACCAGAACAAAAATAGAAAATAGTGAAAAGAAACAAAAGCATATCAGAAACATAACTATTGTAACTTTAAAAAAGTTTGAAAGGAAAAAAAGCATGTCATATGTGTAGCAGAACATGAGAGGATTAAAAATATGTAACAATAAAATTTCAAGAAAACCTATGTGATAAATAATACTAGTGTTGAGAATCGTCTATCTTTTCTTTGCTTCCTTGTGAGTTTTCTTTTGTTCTCTGCTGTGCACTTTTTTACTTTGTTCATTTTTTCCTTCCATCTGACACCCCCTCCCCAGAAGACCACAATAAAGTTTAGATATATTTCTCTATAGCTTTAAATATATACATACTCTCCCCACCCCCCAGAAGGCTACAATAAAGTTTAGATATATTTCTCTATAGCTACAAATATATACATACACATATACATATATACATACATATATAGACATATACTTTCCCATACCTATTCTACTCCTGATCTTTGTTTTTACTTATATGCATATCTCTTGTTTTCTATCCCTCCTGCCTCCTCTACTTTACTTTTACCCACTACCTTTCCCTCCTAAGTCTTGTCTACCTCCTTCCAAGGATTCCTCCCTTATCCTCCCTTTCCCATAAACCTAAACACCCTTTTATACGCTTATTCTCCTATTCCCTCATCATCCCCTCTAAAGATCCCTCCTTTGTCCTCTCCCCGCTCCCTATGCCCCTACTTTTTTATTTCTTCTGAATTTATTAGACTTATGTACTCTTTTAAATGTATATGTATTGTTCTCTCTTATTCCCATTCCCAATGAAAGTAGGTTACCAGAACTACCAGCCCTCCTCCCCCATCTAATTCCTTTGTATAAATTCTTCCTCTTGCACATCAGTTGTATAAAATAATTACTCTTTTTAGCTGATCCTAAATGGTTTTACTTTTTAAATTTATAGCATACTCTGGTTTTCCCCAGTCTTTCTTATGAACTATGCAATTACATATATAAAAAGTAAACAGTCTGTCCTTATGGATCCCTTATAATCAATCTTTGTTATGTACCTTATATTTATATTGGTTCTTTTTTGTTGAATTATCTGTTAAATTCAGGATTTTTTTTAAACAAAGTCTTGAAAATCTGAGAGTTTATCAGTTGTCCATTTTTTTTTGTTAAAAATAATAGTTGACTTTGCAGGGTGTGATATTTTTGGCCAGAGCCCCAGTTCTTTTGTTCTTTGATATGTTGATTTCCAAGATTTGCAGTCCTTTAATGTGTCTGCTGCTAAATCTTGTGTAATTCTTTTTTTTTTTTTTTAAAGCAATTGGGGTTAAGTAACTTGCTCAAGGTTACACGGCTAGTCATTTGATTTATGCGTGGGTGCTCATTTTCTGAGGCCGGATCTGATCTCGGGTCATCCCAACTCCGAGGCCGGCACTCTTACTCACTGCGCCACCTAGCCGCCCCTTTAGGGCAATTGGGGTTAAGTAACTTGCCCAAGGTTACACGGCTAGGTTTTTGTTTGTGCGGACTAAGTGTCGGAGGCCGGCTCCGAACTCAGGTCCTTCTGATTCCAGGGCCGGCACTCTATTCACTGCGCCACCTAGCCGCCCCGATCTTGTGTAATTCTAATTGTGGCAACATCATATTTAAATTGTTTTAATCTTGATGTGTTTTAATGTTTTTTCCTTGAGCTGGGAGTTTCAGAATTTGACTATGATATTCCTATGAGTTTTCTTTAATTATTTCTTGAATTATTGTATCAGAATTCTTTTTTTGATCATAACTTTCAGTTTAATTATTTTTATATTTTCTCTTCTTGGTCTGTTCTCCAAATCTGTTGTTTTATTATTTATATTTTTTAATCATTTCTTGATCTCTTATAATTTCACTGGCTTCATGTTGCCCAGTTCTGATTTTCAAGGTGTCATTTTCTTCCTTAAGATTCTGGATCTCCTTTTCTAGTTGGTTGACTTTATTTTCATACCCTACTTGCTTTTCTTGGAATATTCTTATTTTCTTTTTTAGTTTTTCCTTCATCTCTGTCATTTGATTTTTTAAGTCTTTTTAAGGTCTTATATAAATTCTTTGGGGGTTTCCTTACTTCAGTATCCTCCCCTGAAGATGAATCCAGGTCATCTCTATTGCCATATTAGGTTTCTGTGGTTATATTCTTTCTCCTTTGTCTATGCATTTTTTTTTTGGTGGTGATAGCTTAATTATTTGTAGTCACCTCTTGCCCTGGGGTATGGGAAATGGTGCCTCTTGCCCTAGATCTTAAGTTCTTCCTGCTAGCCTGAAACCAGAGCCAAACCTCCAACCTCCTGTAAGTGCCCACAGCCAGGGGCTTTCTGCCCCACTGCTTCTGCACTTACTGCGTGTGAACTGGTTCTTTATTGACCCAGCTGCTTTTCACAGGGTCTGGTGTACCTGGTTGGCAGAGGTTTGCTAGATCTTCCTGGGCTCTAATGCTTGCCTTCCCTAACTATCCCAGGTGTAAAAGTTCCAGTGGGTGGGGCAGAAGCAGCTTCTCAAACCAACTAGTGTCAGGGCTTGCTGCTTGTTGTTTAAGAGGTTTGCTGCTTGTTGTTAAAAAGGGAAACTAGCCTGGAGGTGTTTACTCTTCACAGGGACCAAAGCTCTTCCTGGGATTTTTCTTCATATCTTCTCAAATTGTCCCAGGAGGACCCTGGTTATGCATCTCTTCTTATTTATCTCCAACCACACTTTGTGCCCCCTGAGGTGCTATTTTAACTCTTTTGTGGGGGAAAATCTTGAGAGCTTCGAATTTTCTGACCTACTTGGCCATCTTCCCAGAATCCTCTCTCTGATCCTGATTTTCCAAAATATTTCCTGTCATTTTCAGTTCTTATATCTTTGCTTAGAAATGATTGACTATCAAAACATTACGATTTAATTTGAAGCATCTTATGTGTACTACAAAAATACATTTTAAATGATCAAATTTAGGTATAAAATAGGGAGACATATGCTTACCTAATATGATAGAAATATCATGAAAAATGTTCTGCACAGAGCCAAACAAAAAGATTCCATATTGATATCAAGGTTTCATAAATGCTTCTATTCACTAATGACATTGTAGTAATTTGATCATGCCCTGAAAGCATACAGAATTGGAGAGTTCAAAGATATAAGAAATGTAAAATGCAGAACTTTCAAAATGATTTCAAAGTGTAATTGCACGAGCATATCTTTTTTACACATAGCCTTTTGGTGTTGCTATTTGACTGTAAGTCATGGAAGCATGCAGTCTTAGGAGAATCAAAATTTCAGTTAAACCAGAGGGGAAAAGGTATAGTATATGTAATTAGGCTGCAGAATAGTACAAGTAATAGATTTATGTGCAAAATTTAGCACACTTTAAGATTAATGCTTGAGAAAAAAGGTAGATTTGTTGAATAGCTAGAATGGGGAAGGGAAGGGAGGAATAAGCATTTATTTAGCACCTATTATGTGCCAGACTCTGTATTAAGTAAGCACTTAACAAATATCCTCTCATTTAATTTAATTAAGAATGAGAGGGATTGGCTAGGCAGAGCTGTGAATAGAATGAATTGAGCACTGGCCCTGGAGTCAGAAGGACCTGAGTTCAAATTTGGCCTCAGAGGCTTGTCACACTTACTAGTCATGTGACTTTGGGCAAGTCACTTAATTATTAATTAATAATTGCCCTCCAAAAAGTGAAGAAGAAGAAGAAAGAAGAAAGAAGAAAGAAGGAAGAAGAAGAGATTATATATGAATAGGTCAAATTACTGCATTGATACCACTGAGAAAGGAAGACTCCATCATATTCTATGACACCTCTGTGTGCAGAATTTATAGAAAGAAATGCTTCAGAATGTGTTGACATGATAAAAAGCCATGGAGAGGTTACAGTCTTCATTGGAAGAGAAATTGTCAGAATATAGTGCTGAAATCAGTCACTGTGTCAAAATAGGAATGGTACTGTAGAATTTGAAAGTGTTTTATATAAAGTTATAAAAATAAGGAAGGAAGAAATGCAGAAATTTGACTGATAACCTGAATAAATGTTGTTTGATGTTTTCCCCGCTGTTGTGAAATTATACTTCAATAGGAAATTGAATTTTGAATTTGTTATATTAATGATATTTTCATTAACTGGCTATATCCTAAGTGAAAACTATACATACTGAGTTGCTACGCAGTATAAATAATTTTGGTTAAGATTAACCTTGCCTAGTAAGACATTTCTTTTTTGCTAATTTTCAGTTATCTCCATTTATTTGGAAATGACTGAAGAAATTATGATTATCTGAGTGTAATGAAATGTTATTGGATCACAAGTAAATACAAAGATGAGTAATCAGAATTCAGAGAAACATGGGAACTCTAGAATGAACTGATAAAAAAAACATATAATGCAGAATTGGGATATGTATGTACGTGTATAAACATATAAACAATATATATGTATATGTGTTGCATGTATATATAATCACTATAGTAATATAAACAAAAACATTAAAGGAACTGAATTGAGATGTAATGAAATGATATATCTTGTTCCCCATTAAGATGAAAATTTTTTCCTCTCACTAAAGACATTGGAGCCTATGGTTGCAGAATATTCTTTAACATTAAATTTAGTAGTTTTCTTAGTTGGTTTTGCTTAGCTAAACTTTTTTTGTTTATAATGGAGAGTTATTTGGGACAAGGCATATGGGTAGATGAATGTAAAAAACAAACTATCAAGGACTTTTTTTAAAAATTAAGCATTCAGATTCAAAAGTTGATTTATCAGCCTTTTGGTGTGTGTGTGTGTGTGTGTGTGTGTGCATATAAAATTATACTACATTAAGGGAAAGAATTTTTTTTTTTTGAAGGGCAATTGGGGTTAAGTAACTTGCCCAGGGTCACATGACTAGGTTTTTGTTTGTGTGTGTGTGTGTTAAGTGTCTGAGGTCGGATCTGAACTCAGGTCCTTCTGACTCCAGGGTGGACCCTCTACTCACTGTACCACCTAGCTGCCCCGAAAGAAATTTTTAAGAATAATTAAATATTCCAAACAAATGTCTTATAACCTTTCATACTAGACTTTATAAGAGTATAGGAGGTAGTTTTGTAAATATTTTGTATAAATGAATGTTTTTCTATTTTTTAACTATCAATCATGTGATTTTTATTCTTAGAGATTATTTTGAAACCTATTTAAACTCATTTTTATTTAGGAAAAAAATTCTTTTAAGACAAAGAAAATAGTTTAATTAAATGGAAAATCAATTTTAAAGTACCCTGTTCAAACAGAAGATTCTTAATTTTGAAAATAATTTCCTTTATTTTAAAATTTTTTATGCATTTTAACCTGAATTTGTATTTTCATATTTTTGTTTTGGGAGAGGTAGTTTATTGGTTGTTTTGGGATTTTTTTGCTGTTGTTTTTAAATACTCAAAGATAATTGAGAGGAAACCTGGTAAAATGAAAAGAACAGTGTCCTTGGAGTCTTGAGGTCTAGGTTTACTAGCTCTGTTACTTGCTACATATGTGAATATGGGCAAATCACTTAAACCTTTCAGTGTCTTTATTTGTAAAAGAGAATGGCAATAGTCACCTAGATGTTTTCTGAAAGTTCTTGTGAGAAAAGCACATTGCAAAGTTTTAATTGCCATAAAACTATGATTTGTGTTGTTGATATCAAAATTTACATCTTTTATATCATTTATTTGCAGAGATTTCCTTTAATTACTTTTCTATTTTCCCCTCACACTCGTATATTTTAAGAGAATATTTGAATTCTAATACTAATCCTTGATTATCATTTATATGTTGCTTATGGATAGGTCTTTTTCCTTACCTTTTGGACATTAGTGGCTAGCATGATTATTTATTTATCTAAACTTAATGATTCTGAGAATAGCTATTATATGGTAAAGGCCATGTTCTGATATCATGTTCCCTAATATTAATGGTGCATTGGTGTTTCGAATGATATAGACAAGAAATGGGTAAAATAGACAAGATATATTGATCAGATTCCATATTTACTTTAAAGTTAAGGTATTTATTGTCTGATTTCTGCATGAAATGTTAACTAGAACTGTTAGATATATATATATATATATATATATATATATATATATATATATATATATACATACACACACACTGTTAGAATATGTATATTTTAAATTTTCAAATATTTCCAGTGTAGCATTTATTTTACTCTCTAGGTCAGTTACTTCACATGAGAAATACTATAATTGTTATTTAAGCGGTATTGATTACATAGAAAGCACAAATATTTCTAATTCAGCAGCACTTAGTGTGACCCCTTTTACTGTGTGTATGACTACATTCCAATAACATTAATTATTATCAGCTAATTGTCATCTGAATATATCATAGTATAATTTTTTTTACTTCCTTGTTTCTTCTTGTCCTGCACTTTTAATTTCAGGACAAAATGAATACTGACCACATCTATATACAGTATCTGTTAACAGCTATCATTATAAACATTATAGTTTATCTTGTTGAGAATATTCTATTTAAGAAATGTGATTTCCGAAATCTACATTCCCAGATTTTTTGCATGTTAATTAAGTTGATGAAAAATGATGTTCACTTATTTAAAATAGCACCATTCTGTAGACTGATGTCAGAGGTTTCAAATGATTAAATTATAAGAGTAATGCAATAGCATCATAAGCCTTTTTAATCCCATGACCCTCCTTAGAATAGTGTACAGTTGTTTTCCATCTAAAATTATATGTATCTATTTTGTATTCTGTGAAAATGAACAGCTTTCAAAGAACACTATGACTAACAGTGGTAAAGAAGTTAACAGAAAACAGTAGACTGTTTTGTAAAGATTCTGTGCTGTACTATTTTAAACATAAATATATACCAAAAAATATAAGATTCCGCAAACTGTATTTAAGCATTTATCATCTTTATGTTTTTATGTATTAAGTAGAAACCTATTTTTAAAAAATGAACTTTAATGTAATTTTCTAACATTTTTGTTTTTAAAGTTTTTAAGTTCAGATGTTAATATTTTGGAGAGTTAATGATTTAGCATTTTTTTAAGTGACAGAAGGTAAGGGTGCTCATACTTTTACTGATGTCAGTGCAAGGGTATTATCACTTTTCATGGATGCTAATGAAAGGCTATTACCACTTTGTGATGGTGATAAAAAGGTTTAGCTATTTAATTCTCTTTTATAATTTACATGTAAACAAAAAAGCATATTTAGTAGATTACATGAGTAATCATTTGAATATTGAATATTCTCTTATTTTTCTGCTAAAATACTGTCTGGATCCCTATTTTTTTCTCCATAGTCCCAATACATATATATGTATTTGAAGTTCAAAAAGACTTTTCTTTAGGGCATTGCTGTGTAATATCAAGTTAATGTATAGACTACATAATCAGTATTCTTGTATTTTTCGTAGGAAAATAATTCTTTATTAGATTTTAATTTTTGTTTATTTCTCAGTTAATGAACAGTTTTGTTTAAAAGATTGTCTTTATGTTTTTATAGGAACTGTAATAGGTGTTGTTATTTACACTGGAAAAGAAACTCGAAGTGTAATGAACACATCCAATCCAAAGAACAAGGTAGGCTAGATAAAAAAAAAAAAAGTGCTTTAATTTTATTTTTCTCTTCAATGATCTTCAAGTATATATAGTTCAGGAAAGTTTCTGCATTTTTAGTTTGCCACATAAAAAACATTTAAACACACAATAGCAATCTTAACTTACTAGATGATTTGTCATAGTGATAATGTCACAGTTCTTGTCTACTGAAATGAATTTCTAATTATTTTGGCAACTTAAATTTATTTATTTATCAGTATACATTTAGCACCCTTCACTTTAAAAAAGATCCTGATTTAAGCAGCATACAAAATATACCTAGGATTATATAGATAATTGTTGGCCTCTGAATTTATTTACCAAGGTTGGGATATAGTGGCTCATTTTTCACACTTCATTTTTAGCATTCAGTATTCATAGTTTTCACATAAATGTATCATATTTATTTTAAGAATGTTTCAAAAATGTTTGAATTATTTATGATATTTGTATTGATAGCAGTATTTTCAGTCTTTAACTTTTTAGAAAAATTATGGTAGACATTAAAGGTCAGTTCTGTAGGCTACATTAACCTTATTTGTATTCATTGTTGAGTGTACATTAATTTAAATGGTGAACCTTTTTAGAGGAATTCTAAGATTATATTAAGATAACAATATTTAAGCCAGCTTAAAAGTTTTATGTGTCAGTATTAGAATTGTTTATGAAGCTTAATACTAATTTATTATGTGATCTAGTGGACTTTAGCCTGACATTGAAAATATGATTTTACAGAGTACATTTTGTGTTTCCATAACTTTAAAGAAAGTCTTTAGAATTGAGTATCACAGTGTTATGAAAACATTCTTTTAGAAATAACTTTAAAAATATTATTTTGGTTTTGCTATTGCTTAATTCAAATGTAATCTGAACTAAGTTATTGTTCAGAAGTCAGGAAAATGCCAACAAACCTTTAGCTGTAGTACCTCAATTTGTAACACTATTATGCCACCACTCGAAGTTTCTATTAACTGCCTTTCCTTCAGAGCATAAACCAAGATACTCTTCTCACACCAATACACAAGAGAATTATGTGGTTAACTCCAATTACCTCTAATGGAATTTGCATGCATAAATCTTCTCCACTTGATGGGAAACTATAAAGTCTTTATATTTATTTATTATATATTTCTACTAATGTCAGGAAGGACTTTTTGTTACTGGTATTTATATGTAAATGTTGCAGAAAATACAATGAATTATAAACAAAAAGCTTTCGGTTTTTATTGTTTTTGGTTCTTTTGCATAGCCACTTAACCTTATTAAAAATTAATCTTAAAATGTTAATTGTTGGTAGTGATAGAATCATGTATACATAGTATAATTATATTACAGCTATATTACAAAGCAAAAGTGAAGAAT
The DNA here is from genome assembly GCA_011680675.1 of Gymnobelideus leadbeateri. Lineage (NCBI taxonomy): Eukaryota > Metazoa > Chordata > Mammalia > Diprotodontia > Petauridae > Gymnobelideus > Gymnobelideus leadbeateri. The sequence continues at coordinate 221,277 of WOXC01005542.1, forward strand.
TTTTCTTTTTGCAGATAAAACATTTTCTAGATAATAGCAGACATTTAACTTAAGCTTTTATTCTCATTCTTTGCATTTAAAAAAGAGTTTTTAAAGTGACTGGACTGGATTGAATATAGAGTTGTTTATGATAATATTTTGAGGGCAAATGATAACTTTCAAACTATCTCCTAATGCACTTCTCCATATGTTCCTTTTACTCTATAATATTGCTCTTTTTGTTCATCATTCTTCTTCCTTTATTTATCCTCCTCCTTGTAATTATCTGACAGTTTGTCTCCAGCTTTATCATTTTATTTCCTCTTCTGTATTCCACCCATTCCAATGGGGCTCATGATTAATGATTGCAACATAGGGACTTGAAATTCTATAAGATAAATAATTTTAAAGCTTATTTTAAGCAGATTATTATATTTAGTTTATTTTCTTAATTAGATGTGGTAATATTCATTAAGCAGAGTGCTCCCTACTAAGCATTATGTGATTTTTTTGTTTGTTTGTTTCTTTCCTATACTTCTGGTAACTTTGGTTTTTACATCCTAAAAGGTTAAAGAATTGGGTGGTCCCCATCACTCTTCCCCCATTCAGAAAAATATAAACAAATGAGTGATAGAACAACTTTTTTTTTTTTTTTTTTAAAGCAATTGGGGTTAAGTAACTTGCTCAAGGTTACAGGGCTAGTCATTTGATTTATGCGTGGGTGCTCATTTTCTGAGGCCGGATCTGATCTCGGGTCATCCCAACTCCGAGGCCGGCGCTCTTACTCACTGCGCCACCTAGCCGCCCCTTTAGGGCAATTGGGGTTAAGTAACTTGCCCAAGGTCACACGGCTAGGCTTTTGTTTGTGCGGATTAAGTGTTGGAGGCCGGCTCCGAACTCAGGTCCTTCTGATTCCAGGGCCGGCGCTCTATTCGCTGCGCCACCTAGCCGCCCCTAGAACAACTTTTTATGAAGCATTTTTAAGAGTTGGGTCACCAGCAATCGATGCTCAGAAAAGACTTTTTTTTTTTTTTTACATTTAAAATATTCATATGTGATCTTCAGGAGAGATTTCACAGTGAAATATCAGTGTTTGCAGATAAAAGTAAGCTTTTCTACATGGTGAAACACCTGTCAAGAATGATTATGTTACTGGAAGATCACTTTCTTAGATGGCCAAAAAAGTGATAGATGAATTTCATCTGGACAAGTTTCATACTGGGAAAAAAGAAAGGAAAAATATGCTTATAAAAAGTTAAATTCTGAACTTTCATTTACAAGACAGGAAAGAGATCCAGGAGTCCTATTTGCTCAGGAAATTTTCCTAAAGAGAGTATAATAAGTGTTTTGCTACAACTAAGAAGGCTAACAAATCATTGGACAGTAAAAGTTTGGAAAAAAATTTATAAAACGTACTTGAATAAACCACTTTGCATAGTTCAAATACCAGGTGGGTTACTATATTTAATGTGTGACTTGACTGGAAAGTAAAATTGAAATACTCAAAGGTGGGGAAGGAGAGAATCCTTCTGTATAAAAAATAAACAATGATCCCAATGAAGTGTAACTCATTAATCTAGAAAGATGACTAAAGATATTATCCAAGTATGTAATTGATGTGTACTAAGAATATGGTGAATATTACATTATAACCTAAATATCCCAGTACTCTGCGTATTTTGATTGTGAAGCATGTGATAAGGCTTGAGTGCCACAAAATCTTTTCAGCCAGTCTGAAATCCTGTCTTTGCAGTCAGAAGGTCCTTGTTGCAGTCTACAAATGCTACCTGAGAGTTAATGAACATGTTAACATGTTACAGATGATGAGATTAGATAGCTGTCAGCTAGCTAACAGAATGGCCCTGAGGGAGGAGGACACTGAACAGATATATATATATTTTAATGATGGGAGAGGTTAGCTAGGTCTGGACTAGGGAGACTTAAATAACCTGCACACAGTGGTGAAGCTAGGGATAAAACTTGCATCTTCCAAATTCTGATTGAAATTTCCAAACACTCAGTGTACTTTTACAAAATTAGTAGAAAATATTGTTTTACTTTTGCATCCCCCAGTAGAATTTAGCACACTGTTAGTCACTTCAGATGTGCATATATAGTCCCTTCAAGTCTTGGCTAAAATTCCACATCTTGATCCAACCCAGTGCTACTGCCTTCCATATGAAATTTCCTCCACTTTGCACTGTGTATATCTCATTTGGCATAGTCATATGCATGTTGTTTGCCCATTGGAATGTGAATTTCTTGAGGTCAGGAACTTTTTATGCCTTTCTTTTATCTGCCTTGAAGAATATGCACTTTACAGATTTTTCATAATTTTATATGAGTAAAGATTTATAGGATAATGGATAAGCCTAAATTCCCAATCTTTGTTGCCACTAATTTGCCCCCTTCTAACTCCTAGTTATTCCATCTGTTTTTTCCTACCTTGGGAATTTCATTGATGCTTCATCTCTTCAATATTCAGTTTCTCCCAACTTTCTTTAAGTTAAATTTCTTGTAATAATCTCTTCTCAAAATATGGCATGTTACTGCTTTGAGCTAAGGCATTTTCTATATGTTTCTGGAAAAATGAAAACGTATAACAGCTACCAGAAATGGTAGTAATTTAGTTTTATTTTTAGAGAAATTATATTATTTCTAAACAGTTGGAGCTTCATCCATTCAGTTGGTCATAGGTCCTACAATTTTAACAAATTTCTACATTTCAAACTTCAATATTGATAATCCAGTGAGCATGAGAAATCTCTTGAAGTCTTTGAAATTCTTTTATGAACATATTGAAAGTGTCATCTGATATTCCTAGTTGTCAGTTTACATTGATACTGTATTTGTATATAAATCTTTGTTTAGATATGGAAGCTAAAATTACAGTTCTTTGATTTTTCTAATTAGATGGAATATAAATTCAAAGGGAAAGATAAATGCTTGAATTTCACCTCTGTCTACAGAACGTTCTTCTTGCTCATAGCTGCTTCACAAAACCGATGCTTGAATCAATGTTTAAATATTTTAACACTCAGTACATATCTAAAGATGTGAAAACTATTTTCTTAGAGCTATAAGAGATTTTCTTTTTAAATTTTATGCAAATAGAAAGTTTTATTCTCATGTAGTTGCCTTTACAAAAGAATTTTGAGAAAGTTTAAATTATAAGGGTTGCAACGGGAGTTATGCACTACTTCTTATAGCATAGCCTTAGACATATTTAGTAGAATGATACTTGATTACTTTTAAGAAGGGGAAAAAATTCTTATAGGAGGTTAGGAAAAATCAATTGTGACAGGTTGCCATTTTCACGCCATTCATAATAATAAGTTGCTCAGAGCAGGAACATCAAGGATGAAATGATAATACAAATTGCCCGAAGCAGTTATTGCAATCCCTTGGGTATATTGATTTGTGTTTCTAATAAAAAGATGCTTTCAAACGTCTCATTGACAAAGAGACAAGTGATATATGCCATTATGTGAATTAGAGTGGCCTCTTATTATCTGAATCTTTGTAAAGGCATTTTAAAATAATAGAACAAAATAGAATCAGCACAGTTACAGTGCATACTTATTGTAGAGGAAAATTAACATAGTTTTAGAGAGTATATTCCTTGTCTTGAAAAATGATTTAATTTTTAATATATGTATGCTTTTCATGAAAATTTATATTTAAGCTAACAGAAGAGCCAACAGTTATTGTGCATTATATATATTCATATCACCCTGTGGTTTTTCTTAATGGTTGCTTTCTAAAATGGTATAATATTTTTGGATTTAAATACTTGTTTAAAAATTGGGGTATATGTTTTATAACAGCACTACATGTTTAAAATATAGTATTACAATCAATCCACTTGGATTAAAAAAACTTTTGAGCATTTTTAGAATAACTGTTATTAATATTAACAAATCACAGTGTTTTAGGGCCTCATCAAGAAAGGATTAACTCGAAAAGCAAACCTACAATAAAGCAATTCAGTAGCGTATAGACAAGCCACAGTATGGTTCTTAGGTTTATGACAATACACATACCGCCTTCGCTTGTATAATCAGCACACTTTGATATTACAGCTGCTAACAATTAAAAGTTGTTCTCTTTCATCTGAAATGTGAACATAAATAAACTTATAATTTCAGGCAGCAGTAAAGAGGCAAAATGTTAAATGTTGAAAAAAAAAACATTCCTAATTATAACATCTGGGATATGTTGTTATATCATAGTATTGTTGAAAATATCTAAACTAAAAAAAAATTAAATTGAGTCTTTAAATTCCATTTAAATATGCATGTGATTTTGAGTTTGGAAAGCAGGTGCTTTCAATTGAAAAAATCTTTATATTTGTCTTGTAAGTTCTTTGCTAAATTATAACTTCAATTCTTTTTTGTGGTTATAAAATTCTGAATAAAAATAAGGGCTTACTAATTACAATGTTGCATTTACATGCTGAACTGTACATTAAGGTATTTGATGGTTAAATATTGTAATATTATTGTCCTTTACAATGAACATTTATTGATAATGACAATGGGCATTTTTCTTTTTTTCCCCCTTTTTTTGGAAGGGGGGGTAAGGTAGGGCAATTGGGGTTAAGTGACTTGCCCAAGGTCACAAGGCTAGTTTTTGTCTTTAGTGTCTGAGTTCGAATTTGAACTCAGGTCCTCCTGACTATAGGGCTGATACTCTATTCACTGAGCTACCTTGCCACCCCAACAATGAACATTTTTCAAGTAAGAATTATAATGCTTCTACTTGATGGAATTTTAAAAAAATTTCTTATTTTGCTTTTTGATCCATGTCACTCATCTTCTAAGCCTATAATGAATACATATAATTTGAGTCAATAATTTGAGTAATTTTTTTTTCCTAATAATACTTTAATTTGTGAGGTTTCACCCTAAAATAATCCAAGAGTACAAAGTCCTACCTGCCAAGCATTGTAAAGTGAAAAAAAGTGAGTCCCAGCATCTGAGTTCAGATTTTTGCTCTGTTCTCAGTGTAATCCTGGGCAAGTCATTTAAGCTCTTTGGGCTTCTCTCTTCTCATCTGTAAAATGAAAAGGCTAAATTATATTGATTAGAAGGATTGATAGGACAGTTCTGAAACAGAAACATGATCTGAAATATGCCCTTTTAAGTCTGCGTCCTCACTTCAAAGTCTTCAAAACCTTCAAATAGGACCAAAGTGTGTATTTAAAAAATAAAACAATCCCAAAACCAAGATTCCTCTTAATTTTCAGATCATTTTTGTTTAGAAAATTTTCCTAAACCTCTTTTCATGATGACTTATCTTAATCTTTAGATACCTGAAAATACCTGTTGAAGCCTGTAATTCATTAACTCCATTCCTTTATAGTGACATTATAGTAATCACACTAATTTCGTCTTTTCAAAAACTACATTCAATAAAACATGTGCATGATAAATTTAACATAAAATTAAGTAGCTTTCATTTTCTCCATGTAATTAGCATTGACAACTAATAATTACCTTTTGCAGAACATTAAAAATATATGATGCACATTTCTGAGTTTTACAGCCATAATAAGATATCATTTGTCAGGGGTTTCCCCCACAGGTGCAGTTTATCCACAACAAGGAATATTCCTAATGGCATTTTAAAAATATAATCAAAGCCAACATTTCAAGTTTTCTATTAAAAAACCCATCAAGAATAAAATCTTTCTAATCTTTGTTACACAGTAACCTCTTTATAACTTAAAAAAAAAGAAATGGTAGTATATACATTAGCAACTATGTCTCCACTCTTATAATTTAAAGTAAAATAAAACAAAACTTTTTTTTAAGGCAATTGGGGTTAAGTGACTTGCTGAAAGTCACATGGCTAGTAAGTGTATCAGGTATCTGAGGCTGGATTTGAACTCAGGTCTTCCTCATTCTAGGGCCGGTGCTCTATTCACTGCGCCACCTAGCTGCCCCCACAAAATAACACTTTTTAAAGGGAAATAACAGTCCAGGTATATAATATGTCTTCACTATAACATGCTTTCAGTTCATAGTATCTTTGCTCAAAGCCCAGAAGAAGCTCAGAGGATATCCACCACTCTCAGTTTTTACAGGTAGAGAAATTGAGGCCCAAGGATGTCAAGTGAGTTGCCCAAGGTTATGCAATACAAGCAGTAGGTGTCAGAGGTAGTGGTAATGGTAGTGATGGTGAAAAAACTGAGGCTTAAGGATGTCATATGACCTGTCCAAGGTCACACAACACAAATACTAGGTATCAGAGGTGGTGGTGATGGTGGTGGTGGGAGGAGTAGGAGGAGTAGCAGTAGTAGCCAACATTTGTATAATTTCTACTGTGTGCTAGGTGCTTTATAAGTGCAATCTCATTTGATCTTAACTGCTACCCTGAGAAGTAGGTGCTATTATTTTCTCAGTTTACAGTTGAGGAAACTCAAGCTAACAGAAATTAAATGATTTGTCAGAGGTCACGTAGTGTCTGAGGTTTAATATGAACTGTGGTTTTCCTTATTCTAGGCTCAGTGCTCTATCCCCTGCACTCCCTAGCTATTCCACTATAGAATTAAAACCCAGACTTTTCTGATTTCAGAGTGAGCATTTAGAGTACTTAAAAGGTTTAGGGTCTCTTTAAGAAAATGCATTTGACATAATCAAACAGAAATGAGATAGTTGCTATGGAGATGAATATAAATTTTGTTTTTTTATAACATTTACTATGCTATTGAGCTAGAGAGAAGGAACAAGGACATATTGTTCAGATAGCAAAATGCAAAACAGATAATTACTTAGCTGGCAATAAAATTATTGATTAGTGGGAAAATGCTATTGAAAGTTTTACACATATGAGATTTTATTAGAAGGTAGTCATGTCAGCATGTAGATGTTTCTTCTGATTCACTGTAAGGCATAAAAGGACACAAGAAAAGTAAAGGGGAGCCCAATAGGAGTCTTCTAACTGATCCTGAATGCTAGAAAGGCTAAGTTACATAGACCCTCAGATTTGTTCTGCCAGCCTAAGCAGAACAAATAGACTGTCTTTTGGCTATGATGAATTCGAGAATCACACTAAGAAGTCAAGATGCTCACACTTTACTGGACACAGTAAAATATAGAAATAAACATTTAAAAATTCCTGCAAGATAAAAAAATTACTTGTTTCAGGTAATCTTCACTATGTAATGTATATTATATATAGTATATGTATATATGTGTAGTATATGCTTAGAACCTTTTCTCTGCCAAAAGCAGAACAGCTATATAATAATAATAATAATAATAATAATAGTATAGGTCTTTAACAAATACAAAAATTTCAAGATACAAATGGGAAATAGGATAGCATAAGAAACTGAACTTCTGTGCTCTCTCTCTCTCTGTCTCATTCAATTTCCTTATTCTATTTATTACATCAAAATAATAGTCTTTCTGTTTTAATGCAATAGAATTTGACCTTTAGTAGGATAAGGTTTGTTAATAAAATTCTTAGGTTGCAAGAGATTGAAGAAGAAAGAAAATTGAAGCTCGGCATCATAGTAATGAAGCAGCAAGGGAAAAAAATAATTTCTAATACAGCAAAGGCCATAAGATGTAACATGCACAAACAAGACTTTTCTTTCTCTAACAACTTCTGACCAACTGCCAGAAACAGGCAGAGGAGTGCAGGCTAACCTGTGGGTCTCCCAGCCTTCCTTTTGTAGCTCTCATTTAGGGGAGGAAGCTCCTATAAAGAATATGGTAGTTCAGGGTAGGAAAGGGCAGCCTAGCTAGAGCTGCACAGAACTCTGAAGGAGAAAGGAGATAGAATGTGCTTTTACCAGGTTGTCTACCATCTCTCCTCAGACTCTAATGGTAGCAGCCTGGGCCTGACCCTGAGCCCAAGAGCTTTAAAAGTAGCAATATCTTTAGCTTGGTGCCCTAAGCCATGTTTCAGAAGGGAATCCCTGTGGAACAGCCTGGCAGCTGCTGCTGCAGGTCCTACAACCACAGCTACTGAAGGTGAACAAAAAAAGGTTTACATCACCAAAATTCTTGTCATTATCAAATGGTTTAACATCAGAAATTGCTATGCTTCTATCAGTGGAAATAATGTTAAAAGAAGAATCATTACCATTTGTTTTGCCACTATACCCTAAGACCATGGGACCTTTTTATCTTTCCATCTGAAACCTTCTCTCTATGCTGTTTCCCCCATTACAATGCATGTTCCTTGATAGTTGGACTAATTTACTTTTCTATTTTTATCCCCAGCACTTATCACAGTGCTTTTTACTTATTAAGAGTTTAATAAATGCTTTATTCATTCGGTCAGAAAGAGAAGACAACCAAACAAACGTGCCAGCTTGATAAAAAGCTCACTGCCCAGTTCAGTGAGCCAATCACAAAACATAAATCTACTGTGTGCCAAACACTGTGGTGAGGACTGGAGCATACAAAGAATGGCAAAAGAGAGTACTTGCCCTTGAAGAGCTCAGTAATTAGTAATACATAGTTAAGCTAACCAAATTATATGCATGGTAACTGTTATATGTTAGTGGTTGGAATTGGTCCCTACCTCAGAGCACTTGAAATCTAGGAGAATCTATATAATAAACTAGAATTTACCTCCTGTTTCATTATTAAGTATAATAGATGTTTGATTTGTGATTCCTTCCCCGGCAGTAAAAGAAGATAAGCTGTACTTTGTTTTTCCTTTAAATTAAATTATTTGTTTTAAGGTTACATGAAAAAATATCTGTTAAAGACAAAACAGAGGACTAGTAACTTCCTGAATTCTAAACCAATGATTTATTAACTTATATAATCCACATTAGTGTATCAGAAGCATTTTTGTAATGATTAACAATAATATATTCTAATGTGATTTCTGATCTAAAGAAACATGTAGATCTTGTCCCTCCTCAAAAAAAAAAATATATATATATATATATATGTATATGTATGTATGTATATGTGTGTGTATAAATAAAAATTAAAGAGAAGAGGTAAATATTTGATTATATGAGGCCTGGCTACCTGCACATAATGCAATTCATGTATAATACAGTTTAGAGAAGGATTTATTTTCTTTTGCTAGAGTGTTTAGTCATTCAAGCAACAATTTTCTTAAGTTAAAGTCAACAATTTGTTTTTATTACAATTGCAAAAATTGTTTCATTGCCTTAGGATACAGACATGCTCTGAGACACACACTAGAAGAACAGAATATTCTTAATTGATCAATTTAATATGTTTTTAATTCCAAACAATATAAAGAAAAATTATTTCCAACAAGGTTTAATTTCAGTCTAAAATGATATATTTGTTTCGTATTTTGGATAGATGCAGATGATATAGTAACATCATTTTTATAGTGACATGATTTTGTGCCTTCTGTCTCATTTGATAGTCAAATCAGATAACTATAAAATGCATTTCAGACTTTGAAAAATCAGACTAAATTGTGTTCCTTATAATTTTTTAATCAGTAATTGATCTTGTTTCACTAGCTCTTAAACTTTGTTTTTCTAGATAGAATTGTTAAAGTATTAAGTGTCATTTCAAGGCAAGCCAACAGGAACATATTAAATACCTACTGTGTGCCAGACAGAAACTGTGCTGTATGTTGGAGGAAAAAAGAACTGCAAAAGACAGTCCCTTCTCTCAAGGAGCTCATAATCCACTGGGAGAGACAAGTTGAAAACAACTATTTGAAAACAAGATTTATACAAGATAAATTGGAGGTTATCTCACAGGGAAGGCACTAAGATTAAGGAGTCCTGGGAAAGGCTTTTAAAGAAGGTGGGTTTATGTGAGATTTGAAGAAAACTAGGGATGCTAGGAGGGAGATGGAGATGAGCTGAGAAAGTAAGAATGCCCAGAATTCGCAGGTGCAGTGTCTTGTGTGATGAGCAGTCAAGAGGCTCCAATCTGAACACATGGAGGTTGGGTAGTGAGGGAGTAATATGGTATACAAAGACTGGAAAAGTAGGAATGGATAAGATTATGGAAGACGGAAGGCTTTAAAGGTCAAACAGATGACTTTATATTTGGTCCTGAAGTTAAGTGGAAAAGTGGCATAGTCAGACTTGAGCTTTAGGAAGATCCTTTGACAGGTGAGGGGAGAATGGACTGGAGAGAAGAGGGACTTGAGGTAGAGAGATACACTATCATGTTGTTAGAATAGCCCAGGTATAAGGTGATGAGGGCCTGTACCAGAGTGGTGGAAGTATCAGAAGAGTTGTTGTTCAGTTGTGTCCAACTCTTCATGACCCTATTTAGGATTTTCTTGGTAAAAATACTGGAAAGTTTTGCCTTCTCTTTTGCATTGTAAGAACATTTGACACTTAAGACAGTGGCCATCCACCCCCCATGCCAGGAACAGAGCCCAACATTAACATAGAGTTTCAAATCAAGAAATAGGGTGGAAAAATGAGCAAATGGCAAAAAAAAAGAACTGACCATAGAAAGTTACTTTGGTGACAGGAGTGATCAAGACACAAACCCAGAAGACAATGACTTCAAAACAGCTACAGGCAAAGCCTCAGAGGGACCCCCCCCCAAAAAAAGTAAATTGGACCCAAACCCAAAAAGAATTCCTGGAAGAGCTAGAGAATGATTTTTTAAAATAAAGAGTAGTAGAGGAAAAATTAGGAAAAGAAATGAAAGCAAAGGAAGAAAATTATGAAATGACAATGATCAGCTTAGTAAAAAGAGACAAAAAAAATACCAGAGGGAAAAATGCCTTAAGAAACAATTGCCCAAATGCAAAAAGAATTACAATTCACTGATGAAATTAAGTTTTTTAAAAAGCAGAAATGTTCAAATGGGGAAAAAATCACTGAATAAAAATTAGAATTGACCAAATGAAACTTAATGACTGCATGAGACATCAACAAACAATAAAAACAAAATCAAAAGATTAAAAAGAAGAAGAAAATTGAAATACCTCATTGGAAAAACAACCAACCAGGAAAATAGAACAGAGAGAGATCATTTAAGAATTTTGGGATTATCTGAAAGCCACAGCCACAGAACCAAATATAAAGTCATCTGTTTGACCTTTAAAGCCTTCCAAATTCCATGATCTGATCCCTTCCTATTTTTCCAATCTTCTTATCACATGTTACTCCCTCACTCCCCACCTCCCAAGAGCCTAGACATCATGTTTCAACAAATTGTCAAGGAAAACTGCCTAGACATTCTCAAAACAGATGGAAAATTAGATATTGAAAGAATCCACCAATCACCTAAAAGACATCCCAAAATTGCAGCTCAGGAATATTATACCTAAATTCCAGAGCTCCCATGTCAAAGAGAAGATACCTTAAGCAGCAAAAGAGAAACCATTCAAATACTTTGGAGAGGTGATCAGGATCATACAAGATTTAGCAGCTACCATTTTAAAGGAGTGGAGGGATTAGATTATTATGTTCTAGATGAAAAAAGAAATGGTATTACAAACAGGATTAACCTACCCAGCTAAAATGAATATAATCCTTGCAGAGAAAAACAGAAATTTAAAGAAAGAGTACTTTCAAGCATTCTTTCTTTTTAAAGTATTTATTAGCTTTCAACATTCACTTTTGGCATGCAATCTGATATAGGCTATACATAAACAATCACATTAAGAATATTTCCACATTAGTCATGTTGTGAAGGAAGAATCAGAACAAAAGGGAAAAAGCATGAGAAAAAACAACAAAAAACAGAAAATAGTATGCTTCGATCTGCATTCAGATTCCATAGTTCTTTCTGTGGATGTGGATAGCATTTCCCATCAAGAGTATTTTGGAAATGTCTTAGATTATTGCATTGCTCAGAAGAGTTAAGTCTAACAAAGTTGGTGATCACATAGTGTTACTTTTATTATGTATAATGTTTTCCTGGTTCTGCTCACTTCGCTCAGCATCAGTTCATGTAAGTCTTTCCAGTATTTTCTGAAATCCACCTGATCTCCATTTCTTATGGAACAATAGTATTTCATTACATTAATATACTATAACTTGTTTAGCCATTCCACAACTGATGGGCATCCCTTTGATTTCCAGTTCTTTGCCACCACAAAAAGAGCTGCTATAAATATTTTTGTACATGTGGGTCCTTTTCCCTTTTTTATGATTTCTTTGAGATATAGACCTAGAAGTGGTATTGCTGGATCAAAGGGTATACACAGTTTTATAGCCATTTGAGCATGCCAACTCCATCTTTTTATGCTTAAGGGAGCCATGGCCCAAGGAAGTTAGATGACTCCCCAAGGTCATACAAGAAGTAAATGTGAGAGGTGGGATTCAAATACAGTTCTTCCTTCCTTCAGGATCAGTGGTCTTTTCAGTGGACCATACAGTACTTGCAGATGTTAAAATAACAGAGCAGAAAACACTAAAGATGCATAGCAGTTTGGTATGCTTCATATAATTAAGAGCTAGAAGGGACTTTAGGAAGGAAGGAAATAAACATTCATCAGATATCTACTATATGACACATACTCTGCTAGGCACTTTACAAATATTATCTCAGTTGGTCCTCACAAAAAATGTGGGAAGTAAGTGCTATTATTATTCCCATTTTTCAGATCAGGAAAAAGGCTTCCTGATTTCAAGCCCAGATCTCTATCTATTCTACCTCCTAACTGCCTCTAGAAATCACTTCACCTAACCCCACATTTTACATATGAGGACACTTAAGTCCCAAAGAAGGGGAATGACATGTTCAAAGATACATAAGTACTAAGCAACTAAGCTGAGATTTACTTCAAAGTCCTAGCTCTTTCTACTACTATTCCCGCATGGCAAACTGTGCTGCAGAAACCATCCACATGCACCAAAGAGAAATGAGCAAGAAAGCCAGCTTTTCCCCAGCACAGAAGCACCTACAGTCACTCTCAAAAGGACCTTGTCCTCCCAAAATAGATGTCTGATCCACTTGGATTAAAATTAGAACTTAGTCAGCTGCCACTATTGACACAGTCCTCTCTGGCAGACAGGGTGGAATCCACAATTAACTCAAGATGACCGATCTCATTTGACTTAATCTGAAAACACACAAAACTTAAGTATCTCAAGTCCTCCTCCTCCTCTTCCTCTTCCATTCACCAGCACCTTCCTCTGCCCTCGAAATACCCTGTCCTGGTCTGTCCAACCCCCGACACAGACACATACAGCACAGAAATACAGGGTTTCTGCCCCAATAAGCCATGTGGTTTGAATAAACCATGTCCCCTTTTGGCTAAGGATGGAAAGCCATAAGACACTTAAGTGAACAAAAAACTAGAAACATTCGTTATGATCATAAGAATCGCCTGTGTAGACCATTTGTACTCTTCAAACCATTATCCCAATGTATGCTAGCAACAGGAGTGAGGTGCGGGGGAGCAGGTTTTTCTATTAAACTTGAAAGGGAAGGGAGGAGAGTTTAAGTGACTTGGTCAACCAGCAAGTTAAGGACAGAACTGGGAGGATAACCCAAGTTCTTCTGGTCTAGTTGCTCTACTGCATTTCAAACTAACTCCATGTAGTTGAATATGGGGTACTTGTTTACTCAAGGTGCATTGGTTGTTTGGAACATTGTTGTTTGGTGATTAATTGAAAACTGAAAAAAGAGTTTAGGAGGTAGGCTGCGTCTTGAAATTTATGGGCACTGGCATTTGCTTCCACAAAAACAGTGATTAGAAGGTGGCCTGCCATATGCTTTGCACTCCACAGATAATTCTCTGGGAGTGGGAACCACCAACCCCTTCTTACAGAACAGAGAAAAATCAGTTTCATTAGAGTCTAGACCTTATAGGTTAATAAAGACAAAGGCTAAGACTCCATTAGGAAAGGGAGATCTAGAAAATGAAGAAACTCCCTGGAAATCAGACCAGGCTTTGGGGTTTGGGATTTATTAGTCTGGATAACTATCTTAATCCCCTGCTTTGCTACCTTAGTCTGGTCCTCATCACCTCTTGCCAGGATTCTTGCAATTGCCTTATGGCTGTTCTCCTTATGCTCAGGCTACTGAGTAGCAATCATTCATTGTGTGCCTACTGCATACAAAACAGAGTGGATAGAGAGTTGAGCTAGAAGCTAGGAATATCATCAAGCTCCAGCTCTGATATATTACTCTGCAATTCTCAGCAAGTTAGGGCTCAGGAAACTCTTTCAGAACTTGTATTGTAGGAGGAGGTGCTTATCTGCAATATTAGAGGAAGCTTCCTCATCCAGAATTCTTCTGGTTTACATCAATCATTTCCATCAGGTTTTGAGTTACAATTTTTTCTCCATTTCCCCCCTACCCACCACCCCAGGATAACAGTCATACAGGATATCCCCTCATCCAATCTGCTTTCTCCCATCTCTTCTCCCATACCCCCTTCGACTTTTCCAATAGGGCAAGGTGAATTCTGTGCCCCATTGCCTGCATGTGTTATCTCCCAATTATATGCAAAATAGTATTAATCATAGTATATACATATATATGTATTAATTGATTTTAAAAGGAAGATAAGCAACTCAGTATATGCTGTACACGTGTAGCTATGCAAAACATTACCATAGTAGATATATTGTAAAAGACTGACTATGTTTCCCTCCCTCCCATCCCACTTCGACCTGGTCCACTCCCCACCTTGATTCTGTCCCTTTTCAAAAGTGGGTACTTCCAACATCCCTCCCCGCCAAGCCTGCCCTCCCCTCCACCACCTTCCCCCATCACCCTCCTCCCCATGCTCATGTAGGGTGGGACACCTTATTTAGTATGCATGTCATTCTCTCCCTGGTCCAAATTCAATGAGAATAAGGTTTTGCCTTTTTGCCTTCCTGTTCTTCCCCTCCCCTGCAACTACCTTCCCCTGCATCCTCTACACAAGACAGTTCACCCCATTATTTTTCCCCATTACCCCTCACCACATTACTCTCTCACCTCTTAACCTCACCTTTTAAGTATCATCTCTTCCTATTAAATTCGACCTGTGCCCTCTATGTATACCTGAAAACATATATACACACATTGAAAAATGTATTCATATGCCCATATACCCTTCTTCAACTATTTTCATATTGAGAAAAGTTTCATCACTTACACTTATTGTTTGTCCCTGTAGAAGTATAAATAGTTCAACTTTGATAAGTTCATAGTGATTACTTTTCCCTGTTTACTTCTTAAGCATCTCTTGCTTCTTGTATCTGAATTTCAGATTTTCTATTCAACTCTGGTTTTTTCCTCAAGAATACTTGAAAGTCCTCTATTCTACTGAACGACCAAATTTTCCCCTGAAACATGATACTCAGTTTTGCTGGGTAGGTGATTCTTGCTTTAATCCCAGGTCCTTTGACCTGTGGAATATCATATTCCATGCCCTTTGGTCCCTCAGTGTAGAAGCTGCCAGATCATGTATTATCCTGATTGTCTTTCCACAATATTGAAATTGTTTCTTCCTTGCTGCTTGGAATATTCTCTCCTTGATCTGGGAATTCTGGAACCTGGCTACAATATACCTAGTTTTCTTTTTGAGATCTTTTTCAGGAGGTGATCAGTAGATTCTTTCAACCCTTATTTTGCCCTCTGGTTCTAAAACATCAGGGCAGTTTTCCTTGAGAATTTCTTGTAGGAAGATTTCTAGATTCTTTCTTTGATCATGGTTTTCAGGTAGTACAATAATTTTTAGATTGTCTCTCCTGGATCTATTTTCCAGGTCAGTGGTTTTTCCCATGAGATATTTCACATTGCCTTCTGTTCTTTCATTTGTTTGGATCTGCTTAATAGCATCTTGATTTCTCATAAAGTCACAGCTTCCATTTGCTCCAGTCTAATTCTGAAGGAATGAATCCCCTCAGTGAGCTTTTGAGGTTCTTTTTCCATCTGGCAAAGTTGGCTTTTTGAGGCATTCTTTTCCTCATTGCCTTTTTGAGCCTCTTTTGCCATTTGAGTTAGTCTATTTTTTAAGGTATTATTTTCCTCAGTCAGGCTGTTGAGTGTCATTTCATGTTTTTCTTGCATCTTTCTCATTTCTCTTTCCAATTTTCCCCCACTTCTCTTATCTGCTTCTTAAGGTCCGCTGTGGCCTGCAACCAGCTCATATTTTTATTTGGAGCTTTTGGTGCAAGATTTCTGACCTCACAGCCCTCCTCCTGTTCCATGCTTTGATCCTCTTTGCCCCCCAAATAGGAGTCTAATTTTGCATTTTTCTGTTTATTTTGTTTCCTTTGCCTAGGCTTGTTGCTACTCAATTACTTGACTTTTGGGCTTGTTGCCACAGTAGGACTTTGCCACCAGCCAGGGGAACTTCCATCCCAAACGTTGGGGTTTCCTCAACTTCTGGAGGTATTAGTTGGGTGGCCTCTGTGAAACTTCCACACACTCTGGCAAGCTGGTCACACACCCCAAGACCCCCACCTCAGACCTCAGTCCAGATCCAAGAAGGGTAAAACAAGAGTGCTTACCCCCCAGACTGATTGCTGAATCCCCCTCTAGTTCGCAGGCCAAGAGCTGAAGCTGCAATGTGGCAATGTGGTGCAAGCTGCACCAGTTCCTCAGCAACTTCTCTCCCCCAGGGGAAGAAGCTGATTCATTCTCCCAACCAGCCCCAAAGTCCATAGGGCACTAACCTATCACTTTGTTCTAGGCATCTATGTGTTGATAATTCTGGAAATGCCACAGCTCCTGGTGTTCTCGGGTCCCTCCAGCCAGCTGCTTGTCTGTCTGCCCTCAGGCTAAAACCTCAACTCAAGCAGGCCTTGGCTCTGCTCCCAGAGCGCTGTGCTGGCCACTCCCTGCCAGGATGCCCGGCTGTCCTCAGCAGGAGGTTAGCTTCTCTGTGTCATTTTGTAAGTTCTGGAGCTCCAGAGGTCGTTAAGAGTACCCTTTTTACATAATTTTGAAGCAGTGTGGGTTTGAGCTCAGGGGAAGTGCTGTTTCTACTCCACCGTCTTGACTCCACCACCGCTTTCAAGCATTCTTGATTAAAAGACCAGAGCTGAACAGAGAGTTTGACTTTCAAATACAAGACTCAAGAGAAGTATAAAAAGGGAGATATTAAGGAGATGTAAGGCACTTGATAAAGTTAAATTGTTTACCTTTCTATGTGGGAAGATAATACATATATTTAATAAGAACTAGAACTAATGTCATTACTAGGACATTAAGGAGGATTTTACACAGAAAGAGTGCAGGGATATTTTGATTATGTAAAGATGATGTTTTTAAAAAATGGCTATGTGAGAAAAAGATACCTTCAGAGATGGAGGAAGAGAGAGGAAGAATAGGAATAATTATCTCATAAAATGGTGGACGAGGAAGAACTTTTACAGTGGAGGGGGAAATGGTGTATAGGGTGGGAAACACTTTGAATCTCAGTCATCTAAATTAGTTTCAAGAGGGGCGGCTAGGTGGCGCAGTGAATAGAGCGCCGGCCCTGGAATCAGAAGGACCTGAGTTCGGAGCCGGCCTCCGACACTTAATCCATACAAACAAACAAAAACCTAGCCGTGTAACCTTGGGCAAGTTACTTCCCCAATTGCCCTAAAGGGGCGAGGTGGGCAGTGAGTGTGCCGCCTCGGAGTTTGATGACCCGAGATCAGATCCGGCCTCAGAAAATGAGCACCCACGAAAATAATGACTAGCCGTGTAACCTTGAGCAAGTTACTTAACCCCAATTGCTTAAAAAAAAAAAAAAAATTAGTTTCAAGAGGGAAAATGTGTATGTGTGCATATGTGTATATGTGTATGTGTACACATATATACAGAGAAAGAGATCAATGAGCTATAGAACTTGATTTTACCCATGAAGGGAATTAAGGGTGGGGAGGGGTAGAGATTATAAAAGAGGGGGGAAATAAAAGAAGGCAGTGGTCTTAAGCAAAATATTTTAAAGGTGGGACAGAATAAAAAAGAGGAAGGGGAGGAGGAAAATGTGAAATGGACTTAGTAATCATAATTAAATATGAATGGGATGAACTCACCCATAAAATGGAAGTAGATAGAATAAATTAGAAATCAGACTCTAGCAATATGTTGTTTATAAGAAACATACTTGAAGGGGGTAGAGCCGAGATGGCAGAGTAGAAATAGCACGTCCAAGGTGCTTTACCCTCAGATCACCTCCAAACCTTGTAAAAGGGCACTCTGAACAACTTCTGGAACCCCAGCACCCACAGAACGACACAGAGAAGCTAACCTCCCTCTGAGGACAGCCCAGCAGCCCTGCAGGGAGGACCAGTGAAGTGCTCTGGCAGCCAACGGCATAGCAAGCTGGGAACCAAGCCCGGGCCTGTGTGAGCTGCGGTTTTAGCCCCAGGGCGGCCGGGCCAGCAGCCGGCTGGAGGACCCCAGAACACCAGCAAATGTGGCAATTCCAGAATTATCAACACAGACATGCCTAGGACAAAGTGAGAGGTTAGTGCCCTATGGGCTTTGGGACCAGTATTTGGGGAACGTGTTGGCTTCCTTCCCGGGCAGCTAGAAGCCTCTTAGGAGACATGCCATTTTGTAGTTTCAGTGGCGGCTCCAGCCCCTGGCCTGTGAAGTGTAGGGAGAACCAGTCATTATTCTTGGGGGTTAATCGCTCTTGCTTTAACCTGCTTGGATCCAGATTGTGATCTGGGGGGAGGTCTGGGGTGGGCATCCAACTTGCCAAGAACTGGAAGTGGTGAAGACCCCAACATTCAGGAAGGAAGCTCCCCTGTCTTGTGGCAGAGTCCTACTGTGGCAAAAAGCCCCAAAGTCAAGTAATTAAGTGGCAGCATGCCTAGGGAAAGGAAACAAAATAAACAGAAAAATGCAACATTAGACTCCTATTTTGGGGGAAAAGAGGATGGAAGCATGGAACAGGAGGAGGATTATGAGGTCAGAACTCCTGCACCAAAAGCACCAAAGGAAAATACGAGTGGGTTACAGGCCATAGAGGAACTTAAGAAGGACTTTAAAAACCAAATAAGAGAAGTGGAGGAAAAATTGGGAAGAGAAGTGAGAAGGATGCAGGGAAAGTATGAAATGAGGGTCAACAGCCTGACTGAGGAAAATAACACCTTAAAAAATAGACTGGCAAAGGAGGCCCAAAAGGGCAATGAGGTGAAGAATGCCTTGAAAAGCCAAATTCGCCAGATGGAAAAAGAATCTCAAAAGCTCACTGAGGAAATTCATTCCTTCAGAGTTAGACTGGAGCAAATGAAAGCTAATGACTTTATGAGAAATCAAGATGTTATTAAACAGATCCAAACAAGTGAAAGAATAGAAGGCAATGTGAAATATCTCATGGGAAAAACCACTGACCTGGAAAATAGATCCAGGAGAGACAATTTAAAAATTATTGGACTACCTGAAAGCTATGATCAAAGAAAGAACCTAGAAATCACCCTTCAAGAAATTCTCAAGGAAAATTGCTCTTATGTTTTAGACCCAGAGGGCAAAATTAGAGGTTGAAAGAACCACAGATCACCTCCTGAAAAATATCCCCCCAAAACTCCCAAGAATATTATAGCCAGGTTCCAGAATTCCCAGATCAAGGAGAAAATTGTGGAAACACAATCAGAATAGCCCAGGACCTGGCAGCTTCTACACTGAAGGATCGAAGGGCATGGAATATGATATTCCAGAGGGCAAAAGAGCTGTGATTGAAGCCAAGGGTCACCTACCCAGCAAAACTGAGTATTTTATTTCAGGGGAAAATATGGTCATTAAGTGGAATAGGAGACTTTCAAGCATTCTTGAGGAAAAAAACAGAGTTGAATAGAAAATTTGACATTCAGACCCAAGAAGCAAGAGATGCCTGAGAAGGTAATCAGGGAAAAGAAATCAAAAGGAACTTATCAAAGTTGAACTATTTACATTCCTATATGGAAAAACAATAACTGTGACTGATGATATCTTTCTCAATATGAAAATAATGGAAGAAGGGTGTGTGGTCATATGAATACATATGTGAATGTGTGTGTATATGGATAGAGGGCATAGTTGAATTTGTTGGGAAGGGAGAATACTCAAGGGATGAAATTATGAGGTGAGAGAGGAAAGTGGCAAGAGGAGATGGGGAGAGACAGGGTAGGGTAAACTATCTCATGTAGAAGAAGCAAGGGGAAGTGGTTGCAAGGGAGGGGGAGAATAGGAAGGGAAAAAAGGCAAAACCACATTCTCATTGAATTTGGTTCATGGAGAGAATGACATACATACTAAATGGGATATCTCAACCTGCAGCAGAATAGGGGGAAGGGGGATGAGAGGAGGGATGATTGATGGGGGGGCATCCTTGGGGGGAGGGGAGGTTGGAAGTACCCACTATAGAAGAGGGACAGGATCATGTAGGGAATGGACCAGGTGGGGGGTGGGATGAGTGGGAGGGAATTATAAGCAGCCTTGTACAATGTATCTACTATGATAATGTTTTGCATAGCTAGACATGTACAACATATACTGAATTACTTATCTCCCCAGAGGGAATGGATGACAAGGGAGGAAGGAAATGGATCTGAAATTCGAGGTCTTAACATTAAATGTTTCAAATATATATAAATACTATTATTAATACTCTTTTGCTTATAATTGGGAGATAAGGTGTGCAGGCATTGGGACACAAAGATTCACCTTCCTCTAATGGAAAAGTCGAAGGGGGTATGGGAGAAGGTATGGGAGAGAGCAGATTGGAGGAAGCGATATCTTGTGGGACTGCTATTCTGGGAGGTTGGGTAGGGGAATAATGGGGGGAAAATGATTGTAACTCAAAATCTGGTGGAAATGAATGATGTAAAACAGAAGTTAATAAAGCATTTGTTTAAAAAAAAAAGAAAATAACTTGGAGAAAGAGAGAGTATATATACTAGGGGGAATCAGGAAAGATTTTAGTACAGAGATGGCACCTTAGCTGAAACTTAAATGGACCTAGAGAAGGAAGAAGTACATTCCAGGCATGGGAGACAATCTGTCCAAAGGCCTAACAGCAAGAGAATGACTTACAAAGTCATTAGCTTCCATTTGCTCTAATCTAATTTTGAAGGAATTATTCTCTTCAGTGAGTTTTTGAAATTCCTTTTCCTTCTGGCAAATTTGGCTTTTTAAGGTATTCTCCTCATTGGCTTTTTGGCCCTCTTTTGCCATTTGAGTTAGTCTGTTTTTTAAAGTGTTATTTTCTTCAGTCAAGTTGTTGACTGGATTTTCATGATTTTTCTTGCTACATTTTCATTTCTCTTCCCAATTTTTCCTCTCCTTCTCTTACCTGATTTTCAAAAGTCTTCTTGAGTTCCTCCATGGCCTGAAACCAATTCATATTTTTCTTGAAAGATTTTGATGCAGGAATTCTGACTTCGTTGTCTTACTCCCATTCTATGCTTTGGTCCTTTTTATCCCCCCAAAAGAATCTATGGTCGGATTGCGTTTCATCTGCTTGCTCACACTGCCAGTCAATTACTTGACTTTTGAGTTCTTTCTCAGAGTAGACCTCTGCTTTCAGAATGCAGAGAACTTTGTCCCAAATACTGGAGTTTCTGCTGCTGCCAGAGCTATTAGAAGGGTGCTCTCTCTGCA